>VXAC01006224.1:203239-295005 GCA_013399225.1 Rhipidura dahli
TCATGTGGGATTTGTGCGGGGAGGGTGGGGGGGTGGAGCTTGGTTGGTTTTCTTTTTTGGTTTTTGGAGTGTATATCAAGGGCTTCCATACAGCTTGGTCTAGGCTTTCCTGAGAAAAAAATTACACTTATAAAAATTCATGGGTAATTTCTTCAACTGAACCCACTATGTCTTATGCTCAAGAAGGAGAGATACACCAGTTTATACAATCTGCAAAGTGAAGAGCAAGAGTCACAACTATAGTAAAATGAAGAAATTACTATCTTTCTAACCTTTATCATCTTATGGGCAATCATGAAAATATATAAAAGACAGGTCCAGTCAGAGCAAAGGTCCATCTGGATACAAGTTTTTCATCCCTTCTCAGATAAAATGCTGAAGCATATTCCTTGGAAAGAATAATAAGGAAAGGCACATTACTGAATTTAAAAGGAAACATAATGACAACTGGGCTTAATTAAATAGTTAAATAAACCCCAGATTATTTATTTGAGGAAAACTTTCTATTAAAACCAGAAGATACTAATGGAATTTGCAAGCCAGCTTAAACCATAACAAAACAAATCACCGGGAACAGCTGCCTTATAGCCTGAAGACCTTCAGTTAGGACTCTTCTCTGGGATATCAGAGACCCAGATTTACATTACTTTCCTAAGTAATTAAAAAATGAAAATGGGAACTTGAACTCCTAGGTAAAAATCATTCTTTTTGGCATTAGTGAAATATTCAAGAAATAATATTATCATAGGATCACTATATAGATTTATCGGTGTCCCATGACTGTGTTCTATGTAAATGTAGACATGAACTGTCTTTTAAAGGAGAGTAACAGCAGGCACTGAGAAAAAAGGCCTGGCCTTTTTAGTTTAGTTCATTCTTTGTGTCTTTAATGTTAAGATGGTATAGTAAGGTCTCCTCACAATTCTTGAGAGAGTTGGTGTATCTATATGCTGGCAGGTAAACTGTAAATTAACAACAAATCCATGTGTTTTCTGCTGGCTACTGTGATTCTTTCTTTGCACATTTACCAGTGGTTTATATACAGTTTTTCTACTTAGTGCAGTTTTAAAAATAAAACTTTTTATATGAAAAGATTTACACTTTTAAAAATTTTATTATTTTGATGAAGAACCTGAAGCATCATAGACCATTCATTTTCAATTCAGCAATTAAAATTTGCCTGTTTGCCCATTTTATTTAATTTAAATCGTTATTTAGGAAGTGGGAGGAAATTAATACCAAAGAAATTACTTCTTCATCTCTGAAGGCTTTCAGCAACTTTGTAGTTTGTCTGCCTCTTAATTTTGAATTGTACTTTTTTTCCTCTTGAAATATCTAAGGTGGTCACTATAATATTTGACAATCTCAAAACTGTTTATGCAAATACTTTCTCTGAGAGAATTATTGACTCTTATTGTCAAATATTTAAACATATTCCATGATGCTTCTTTAAAAATCACTCTGGCATTTTATTTCTTCTGCTGACTTAATTCTTCAGTCTTATTTTGTTATTGTTTGCATTTTAGCTGTCTTCTCAGCATGGATTTGGATTTCTCTCTCTTCTGACAGATAACTGGAATTAGTTAGGACTACATATTAAGATGCTAGTTAACCACTTCTGGGTGATATTATTGACAGTTCCTTATTTGCCTGTATTCTTAGATCACACATACTTTATCCTTCTATTTTCTTCACAGTTTGTTTTTTTACAAAGTTTGCACTCTAGACGAAATACAAAGTGATTTTTATGAAAACAGCATGCCACTGCAAAAACATAACATTTCCCTGATCATAAAACAGCAGTAAAGCCTAAAAGCTTGTAACTAACACAAATAGGTATGGTTGTGTGGGAAAAAATGAGAAATTCATTTTAGAATGATTCCATGTGTATAGAGATTATCTGGAGTATTACTGTAAAATTTAGAATTATAATACGTGTAAACAGGGTACAAGCCATATATCATTGGTGATATAAAAGAAATAAGTAATGGCAATTATTCATGCCATGTACAAACAAGAAAAAATGAATTTAATATCTTGTATAAACCTACAAAGGAGCATATTTGCAAATGTGAACAGACTGAGAAGAAAAGTTGGCAGCTTTTCAAATACCAATGATTAATATAAAATCCATTGGTGGGAATTTCCTTGCTTTTAAGGAAAATGAGACATTAGAAAAAAGGAAATAATATTGTAAACAGGTACACCTGAGGACGGGCAAAGAAGAAATTATAAGTTCAAATCCTTTTTGGGATATGTATCAAGAACTTCCTAAGACTTATGTTCATGACATACCAAAGCACCTCTTTGTGTGATAGTAACATAGAGGACTCTAGCATTTTTGAACACAACTAATACTAACTGTCTGAAGCATGTAGGCAAAAAAATTAAATCATATAAAAGTCATAACAATCTACTTGTGTTTTTGCAATTGTATTGAATTAATTTACTCAGATTTATTTTTAGTCTACTTGCAGGTAATTATTTTCACTTTGAATCAAGAGACTGAGATGTTACTAACCTTTTAGACTTGTATATTATTTCCATTTTCCATTTGTTTTTGCCTTTATAGTTATGTGAATGTCTGTTGAATTAATGAAATAAAGTATTTAAAATATAATATCATATAAAAATCTAGGGTTTTTTTAATGCACTTCTACTGTTACTATTTTTGCTTTGCTCTTTTTCTCATTACCTAGAAAATAATGAACAAAATCTAATTATTATGTTTCTCTGATTCTTCCCCAAATGCATAAGTAACAAACTATAAATGTCACTGCTGTTTACTCACTACTACAACACAATAAACCAACTTGCAATCCTCTCGAAACACAGTGATTTTAGCATTTGTGACAGTAATTTTGTTAGTCATTGACCAATAATCTAATATTAGTGTTTCAGTGTGAGATGGTAGACAACAGAAAACTAAAGAGTAATTTCTGGATCTAATCTATTTTTAGAACTATTATTGAGCTATCCAGAAATTGAAGTCATATTTATCTAATCAACTGTGAAGCAATTTCCAGTGCTTATTCTCAGATTCTGTTTTAATGAGAGACTTCAAATGTTCTTTATGTAGCATAGGAGAACTGCTAGGAGAGGACAGTATTGTTCCTATCAGAGTATATGCCTTTATACAATAAGTTCTACAGTCATATAACAAGAATTCAAAAAGTCAGTACAGTCGACTTTGTGTATAACTAAGAAATTCACTCATCCTTTAGGAAAAGCCAATTTTTAAAAAGCCAATTTTCTTTTTCTTTTGGAAAAGTTATTTTTCCAGCTTCAGAAAACATTTATTTTTCTTTGCAAATGCTAAGTAATCTTGGTCTATCTAGTAATAACTACTAGTAACTGAACACTAAGAAAGCTTGTATTTATTTAATGAAGACTAAATTTATTCATATTTAGAAAGAGAAGTACTAATGCTAGTGAGGTGATACATGGTTATAGACTTAAAAATCATTTTAGGACAGTTTATCTGAAGAAAAATAGAAGAGGAAAAAAGGTTTCAGTCTTTTGTAAGATTTGTAAGTAGCTTTGTGGTACATATTTCTGTATGTTTTGAAAGAGACTTTGAGCTCTAAAAAAAAACCCCAACTAAGTAAAAAACCCCAATGCCCAATATTTCAATGAAAGATATCAGCTTGGTTTATTTTGGCAAGAAATAGCAGTGCATGTTTTCTAGGTGATAAATAAATCATGTTATTTATTCAGCTATTGAATTAGTGACCAGCTGACTTTGCTTAAACTTTGAAAAGAGGTCACTGAAAAAACTACCCTAGCTGCACACAACAGCTTGATGCATGGAAAACTAAGATATTTAAAGACATGCCTGGGAAAGAGTGAAAATCAAAGCTGAAAAGTTAACGTCTCAATTGCTACTTCTTTAATATGAGAAGAATCTGCATTCTAGGCTACTTGGAAAGAAATAATGGATGGAAGTTGATTTGCTGCAGAGAACTCATCATGTCTATACATCCTCTCATGGCCAAATACTTTGGTGATGGCAGCTACCATGTGAATTAACTACAGCTTAATATTCCAACAGTAATGTGTGACCTACGTCCTCAGCCCATCTTTTTCAGTGGTATGAAGTAATCCTGCCTTAAACATACCAATGGCTTAAAACGCTGTTAAAATTTTTGGGTTTTAGTGTATATCGATGGGAATGCAATCCAATGGAAGTTTAACACACTAACATTCTTCCTCTTACCTTGATTTTAGGCATTTCAAGAAGTCCTGGACAATATAAAAGTGCTTCCAGCCCTGAGTGAGTTGTATACTGTACACTATTAAATGGTTTTGTCATTTGATTTCAGCTACAGTTACAGTGTTAAAAATATCTAATTAAACAGTAACTATTATGACAGACATTTCTGTGGTCTTCACATTACAAGTATTTTTTATCTTCTTGCAGTAATAATTTCTTAGTCTCTACAAGTGAAGTGAAGATAGGATAGAATATTTTGCAGTTATTTTCATGAAGATGAGTATCCTGCTTTCAATGCAATGTGGCTGACATTGAAAAACATTTAATAATAATAGTAATAATAATAAATATTTTATCGCAATATATAACATATAAAAATATGTATTCTGTAGTGATTATAACTGCTGATTTCATTCTATTTCTCAAAATGTATATCTCAGTATATGTGTTGCATTAACTACTAATTACAGTGTAACCAACAGATACTTTTATACCTGTCAGGAGCTAAGACTGGGGTAGATTATGATGGCATTTATGAACTACAGTATTTGCAGGGATCTTTAAATCTTGCCTAGTTTCTTTTTTTATTATCCTAAATTTCATATCAGGCTATAAATTTGCTTTATATCTTTTTTTTTTTTTTTTTGGGGAACACGTGTTGCAATTTAATAGAAAAATATCATGCAAAATAAAATGGACAAGCACAGTGTACTGTGTTTGAATCAAAGTCAGTTTTCAGCAGAATCCACAAATGCTTTCTACTTCAAAACGAAATTAAATTTCCTAACCACAGCTGTTTTATTTCTAGATATGTTCATAAACTGCTTGCAGGATTTTACTTCATTCTTTATAGTGAAGAAAGAAAATGTGCTGTTCACTTTAGAGACAGAAGAACTGTGAACTTTTGTTACTGTCTCTGCCCAAAAACTTCTCTAGGTGAAGACAGATCACAGAAATTTGTAACTTAAAAAATTCAGAAGCTACAGTCAGAATAGAAGGGGGAGCAGCAGTAGCTGGAGGGTAGCTAATAAGGAAAAGGAAAGTAAATATGCAATTTCATAAAATGTCATATACAGACAGACATGGCTGGGCAGAAAGAGATAATACAAGCACAAAGGTATCCGTTCACTTTCCCGTAATCATTGTTTTTTTCCTCATACATCTTCCTTTGCCTCTTCTCACTCAGATTCCACATCTATTGCTGTGTCACATTCACACTTTTTCATTACTTTATCCTTCTGTTTCTTACTTCTCATATGTTCTCCTGAATGCATTAACTTCACCATTTTAGCTGAGCTTTCAACAGATATTCTTTTCACTCTCAAAATTACCCTAGAATCTAATATTACTCCACATCTTGTTATCAAACCTTGTTAGGTTGTGTCATGCAAAAGGTCTGTGTTCAATTTTCTCCCTGAAATTCTAGACATGGGATGTTGGAGGGATTGAAATTGAAGAGCTCTGAACTCCAGCTTTTAATCTGGACCTTTTTTTCTGTGTTATCTTAGCTATGTGATCTTTTGTTATTGTTGCTGTGAAAAATAGAGTATTTATCATATGCAGAAATCAGGGCACCAGAAATTAAACATGTGCCTCATATAAAATAGGAGATCCCATCAGACACCAAGCTGAGCCTCAGCCAACACTGCTCCCTTTACAAGACGAAGGCTAGAGTATTCCTGGGCTGCATTAAGAGTGTGCCAGTAGGTCAAGGAAAGTGATTCCTCCCTTTCTGTTCAGCAAGACACATCTGGAGTGCTGGGTCTAGTTCTTGACTCTCTAGTAAAAGAGAGTTACTGGAAAGATTTCTACAAAGGGCCACAAAGATGACCAAGCCCAGCATTTTTGACTAGAAGTCATATGCTTAGTGCTTCACTACAGGTACAGATTTTCCTTTTATTTCTTCTACATGAATTATATCTACAAGTGATAATCACAACTAATTATACTAAAAACTAAGTCATCATTTTGAGATAAGGGAGGAGTCTAGATGCAAGATGAAGGCTTGTGTCAAAAAGAAGATATGTTGCTTAGCAGCACAGTTTGTAGTAGATTTTAGCATTGAAAGCACAAAGTTTTGCTATTCCTGGGGGCAAAAGTATGGGCATGTAATCTGTGTCAAGATCTGTTTTCATATTCCTTGTGTGTATTAATAGGGTGGGATACTTCTCTCTGAGAAATTTTTTCTCCTTTGAGGAGCTTCTTATGAGGCTTTCATAGTCCTCAGAAAATGGAGATCACAAGGATGAGAATATTTTTATGAAGTCAGGCACCAGCTTTCCTCAGATGTGTAAAACCAATGATTCATTCTGCAGGTGGCATCAACAGGGACAGCTATCTAAATATTGGGCCATTCAAGGAATCATTTGCCAAGGAGCTCTTGGACAGACTGAACATCGTGAGAAAAATGCTCACATGAAAAATTTTGAGACTCATGAATTTGTTGGAAAAGATCTTGTAAGAAAACTTTCAACAGATTTAAATTCCTTTAGGTACTGGGATTATGCCTTCAGTATTCATAAGGTTTTTTGTAGTTTGAGTGGAACCCAAGACATGAGCTTGGCTCCAAGAGAGACCAAAAAACCAAATTTAAACCAATAAAAAATTTTTAAAAGTGTATTTCACATTGAATTGGAATAAAGAAAATAAAAGTAATAATTAGGACTCCATTCACAAATAAAAATCTCATATCTCTTACATATTATGTAATATAATGTAGTAGATATATGTAACATATAGATAATTATGAGAATTTTCAATTACTTTAAAACCACTGTGAAAGTGTGAAAGATGCTAATAAAAATATTATTTGTGTAGCTTATTAAAGTTCCTTTTTTTCCCAGACGTCAGATCATAAGAGCAAAGGTCTCATCACAGCTTCAGTACTGAGCAGGAGCATTAGAATTAACAAGTTTATTATTAACTAAACAATAGTACAAGCTGTGCTATTACAAATAGAACACATAGATAGGCTTAATTGACTGCCAGATGCCCATCAAGCCCATGTGACAGTGCCCTTCCTCAAGAGAATACAGAGGGAAAATATAACAAAAGGCTCATGTATTAAGATAAGGAGAGGGAGATCACTTATCTAAAACAATCATGGGCGAAACAGACTTGTCTTAAGGAAATTAGTTTCATTTATTGTCAATTAACAACAGTGTAGGATATGGGGAAATAAAAACAAAACTAAAGGAACCTTCCCCCCTATATCTCTTCCTTTCCAGTTTCAATTTCACTCCCAACTCTTCTACATCCAGTCCCCAAGCAGTGTGGGGGATGGGGAATGAGGGTTGCAGTCAGGTCATAAAAATTTGTCCATACCACAATTTCCTCCCTGTTCTCTTCCCCTGCTCCACTGTGGGGTATCTTCTTAAATATATTATTGCAGAAGTGCAACCAATGCCACCAATGGGCACAGCTTTGGCCAGCAGAAGGTCTGTCTGGAACTGGCTCTCTCTGATTTGGGGGCAGCTCCTGATTTATCCTATCACAAACCATCCCTGCAGCCTCCTGCCATCAAAATTTTGCCATGTACACTCAGTACATTTTCTTATTCAGAACAGCACCTAGCATAATGTTCTGATCTATAACAAAACTCATAGGTACTACTGGAATATCTGAAACAGAATATTTATAAATATGGTATTGTTCTCATTGTTTTCACTGGAAGCAGGCTGGATAAGACATGTTTGTTATCTTTGCCTTTATCTTACCCAGAAAGATCTGAAAACTGTTGTTGAGAGTTGAATGAATGCAAGGTTTTTATTGGATAAATTAACTATATATGTTGCATTCATATGCAGATTTTTTTACACAAATATAGCTGCTGTTTGTTTGTGGTTCTAACTTTTCTGAATTTTTGACTAAAAATAGAGATGATCTATGTTCAGTGTTAAGAACATTCTTAGCTGCAGTTTAAATAGTTCTGTGATGATCAGTAGTACGTGGAAGATGTCCAAATTTAGAGTAGTAGAATTCTCTTACTTATAATTGAAGGTATGTAAATTATAAAGGGGAAAAATGTTTGCAAACATACCTTGGATTTTTATAATGAATTTTGCTCTCCCTGCACACTCTATTGTCATACTTGCCATATGTGAAAAATATCAGTAGAATAAAAAGCTGTTTCTTCTGCCAAATTTATTCATGAAACAAGATTCTCAAGTTTGGTACCCTCTATATTCCAGACAACTAGATCTTCTTCTTCTTCTTGTAGAGTACAGTGAATAGCTATAATGAGAGGGGAAAAAATAATCCTCTTTTGCTTGAAGGCTGTGACCACAACTTCTGTACCAGAAATTTTCCAAACAGATTTTAAAAGTGAGTTTTGAAATACTGTGGTTTATTGTATGTGTGAGATGTAGTGCAACCTGGGCATGGTTTTACTTGCAGCTAGTAATTAGTATGTTAATAAAAATGAAAATATTAAATGACTTGTGATAAGTCAGGCTGGATTCTATCAACAGTTTGTGAATATTTAAAGAATAGTTTCCATAAATGAGGTATGCTCATCTGAGTTTTTCTTGGTTATGGTAATAATTATTTTCTTTCTTCCTTATTTTCTTTCTATCTAAAAACGTATCTATTTTATTTCAAGGAGCAAATACATCACTTACAAGTAATTCACACTACTTGTGAATAAATAAATTATCACTACATTAGTAATAATTTATAATTATTAATAATTATAATAGTATTGTATTATAATAATAACTAATAAATTAGTGACTACATATTTTCTGGGGGTTTATTTTATTGTATTTCTAAGATACACTCATTTTGTGCTAAACTACACTTCAGACATTTAAGTACTCTGCTACTTGATGAAGACTGACACTTGATAAATTTACTTTCTTAACACTAAGCCTCTGACCCTACATGATTTTTCTAAAATTGTTTGAAAGGGTCAATTTCATGCTGTGATAAAAGGCTAGCAAATTGTCTGTGGATTACAACCTTTAGAATTTTATTTTTTTAATAAACTGGTCTTCTGCTAGTGGCCAAAAGTGGCCATACAGGAGTATTAAGGGTGAGTGAGTGTTGCTGACCAGTCCCTGGGTCTCCAGTTCATGAACCATCTCAGGAATGGTTATCGTGGTCTCTGTTTGTGCGGCACTGCCGACTGCGCACAGCTGTGGTAGGGATCGGTACCTGCTTCCTCCACCCTTTGGATTCCTGCTGTAGAGGGATCCCCTGAGATGCCAGGTGAGGTATTCAGTTCTCTAACTTCCTCTGCTATCCCAAAACACAATGATGCCCTTTTGGGTCCTTGAAATTCCTTGTCCTGAGGCATTTCCTGAGGTATAATGTAAGCCAAGGGTGCATGGGACCTCTGCACCAGTCACAGTGGGGTGTTTTTGCCATTCATTCTGTCAGGCTCACTTCAACTTCCAGTACAGTCAGCTGTTGGGATCCCCTTGTTACCCCAGAAATAGAGATAGATTTTGCCCCTACATATTGCGATGACATCAGGATGTATTGTGTGCTGGTGTCAACTAAAGCTTTGAAGTCCTTTATAGCTGAAGTTCCAGGCCATCAGATCCACATAAGTTTGCAAGATTCTTGTTTATATTTTCATATTTGCTTATGAACTAAATAACAATAAGTATAAATACGTAAGATAATTATGAATTCAATGAACGGTTTTGTTTTTCAATTGTATCATTCTTGACTAAAACTCCCTTTTCTCATTTTCAGAGAAGGTCAGAATATATATCTACTTTCATTTCTGTTTTTCAGAAGAATTGTTGATAAAAGATACAGTTTCACTTAAAACAATTTATTTGGACTTTGTTGTATAAACTGTACTTAGATGAGGGGAATGGTTCAGTGACTTTTAGGTTTTTCAGAAAATACAATTTGGATGTATGTGAGAAAATAATTTCTCTTATTCTTTTTACTATGTGCATATCAGTGCTTTGCAGATCAGAACACTGGAGTAGTAACATTTTCTCTTAGGTTCTATAAATTGGTACAAAAGAATTGCAAAGTTGAGAATTATGTTTAGACTTTTTTGCATTTTATTTAACAATATGTGGTAATAATGTGCTTCAATATGCATAGATTGCAGTAAGAGTAAACTTTGCAGAGAGCTAGTGATACTTCATGTTATTTTTACATTCATAAGCAATATATTTCTTCAATATATGATGTATCCATAATTTCAAAAATAAAATAAAATCTTTTTCAGACAGCAGATAAAAGGTTATTGCAAACAGGCATCTAAATATACTACCCCATATCCATTTTCTTGTTACCACAGATTTTACACTCCTAACTGTGCAAATCCATGAGAACAGAGTGCATGAACTCCTATGCTTCCAAAATACATTATCCCAAGGAGGGGACGACATGATTTGGCATTATCCTCCAATTCAAAATTGAACTAAAATCTACTATTCTGGCTTTTTCCTCCTTCAGGCATATTGAAGAGGTTATTAAGCCCAATTTATATATTTTAAAAAAGACCATCCTCATCTGGATTATTTTTGCTACTAAATAGCCACTATCTCTTGAGAAGTATACCAATCTGATTAATTATAGTCCAAATTTACTTGGAGAACAGAAATAGTATTTTGCCTCTTCTGTTCTTGAAGTTTCAGTGGAGAATTAAGGATAAATGGTGCAAATTTAATAGAAATTTTTAATGGAAATGGACAGTCTCAGACTATCTCAAATACATAGAAATAAATATTCAGCAGTAACCCAAAATGCTAAGAGTCATTAAAAATATAAATTATGAAATATTCTGCTTTCAAGAGGTTTTGAAACAGGCAAGAACTGCACCTGTTGCCATTCCTGGGCTCATTAAGCTGATAGAAGTTTCTGACTATCATACCTTTAGATATGTTGGCTTCATTATGCTTCGTTTTATAGCACTATATATGAGTATATAATTGTGGAGTGGCATGGTTAAAATGGTGGACTCTACAGTTCATATAGATCTCAAAAATAGGTTTCTATCCAAGGGTGAAAATTCATCCGTAAAACCCATAGACACTCATAATGATATTTTTCAAATCTCATAATTTGTTCTAACCTGCTCTAAAACCTGGAGACACTTTTGAAACATGAGGGTGTTATTTAAATAAAAATCAAGGTTTCATTGGCTTAAGTTGTGATTTTGAAAAATCTGCTAAGAAAATTAAATCAGCATTTTCTTCTTTAAAGTATTGTAAGTTTTTTCATTCATCCTGAAGTTCCATCAGGACTCAGTTTAGTCATAGATGAAGTGAACTCCTGGATTTGTTTATGGGAAATTTATTTCAACATAAGGTATTTAGTTTATAATGGAGGAAAAGTTTATATGTGTGTGTGAGAAAACTAATATATGGTTGTAATCATGTATGCAAATCAATTTAAACATAATTTTGCAAACATGCACAGAAATTAATTTGATTTTATAATAATGAAAAATGCTTCTTGATAACAACAAAAACTTTATATTGTACTTTTGCACAGCAGTAGTTGCAGCCTCTTTATGAACACACTTAAGACTTTTGGCCTTTAGTCTGCCGTACAAATATGATTGGCAAGTGACTATTTGAAACTTAGTGTTACAGACAGTTTTGAAATGGAGAGATATTCTCTATTCCTGTTAAAATAGTGATGTGGGAAACAAAAATAAATTGAGAATTGTTGGAAAAGAAGAGAGCACATAGGCAATGGCCAGGTAAGGCCATTTTTGTGAAAACTTGTCTCGTTCTTAGCCCCAGACCTACCTTTTTATTCAAAAATATTTAATACAAATGCAGGAAAATTATTTGAAGAACTGTGATTGGAAGACTTCCTCCAGTTTCAACACCTCAACCAGAGCTCTGCATTGTTGTTCTGGCTTTATCTTGCTCTCCTTTATCTTTTTTGGTGAGTAAGTCTTGATTGTCTTCTATGCAATCATGTAGCTTTGATAGTGGAGGAAAAAAATAAGATGGTCTTGATGAGAAAAGTGGGATAATTAAAACAAAGAAATAGCTAGACTGATAAAAAAAGTCTCCTTTTAACACCAGAGGCTGAGCATAACTTTATATTATTCTTTCTGCCTTACTGTTTGCTAACAATTTTCTAATCACTAGACAATCATCTGCTGGTGACTGAAACATTGCCTTTACAGAGAAATTTTAAAAGAGTTTAAAAGATAACAATCTCTGTCTCTGAAAGAAGTATTAGCATTAGCCTGGGGGTAATTTTGGAACAATTTCCCGCTACTTCCAGAGATGTTGGGAAGTTTTAGAACTAAATCTCTCTCAAACCAAAACTGTCCCTAACCATCCTTCTAGATTGCTCAGAACTACTAGGCATCACTTTAAGTTATTTCCTGTACAGGTTACATAACAATCCCTTCTGAAGTACTCATTTCACTTGCATTCTTACCCAAAGCTGATAGCCCTTCATCTGACTGACTTTCAGTGACACCTAGAATTTGCCTACACAGACAAGAGGAGACAGAACTGAACTTATGCATCAAGTTTGGCCCTGAAAATTGCACAATCACAAGTGTTTCATACTTTCTTCAAGCTATGGCAAGGCTTTTCTTTTGTAGTATTTACCTACCGAAGCCCTGTTCTCCCAACCACTGCCTGTTTCTTAAATCATACAGGTAGTTTCCTGTTCCTCACTTGCCCTCTTAAATGACATTGCAGAAGCAGGCAGAGCTGTTTAAAACTCCAAATAATCCTTTTCACCAATGTTTTTCTTAGGTCACTGAAATATAATAATATTCAGGTGCTTTTTTTTTTGGTATAAGCAAAAGCAATTGGGGGGGGATTAAAAAAAATCTATTCAAAATGTGAACCTAATTTGTAATTTAAGATGTCTTGAAGGAATATGTTGCTAATAGATATGAATGATTAGGTTATTACTAAAAAAAGATTTTCTTCAATTAATAAATAATTATTTACTCTACCTAGAAGCTCTGTATAAAGCTGTGCTGCCATGAGGAAACATAGTATTCTTTTATATACCCATGAAACTATAAAATTAAAATTGAAATTTCCAAAATTTGTGTAAAGAAAAATAGTAAATATGGGAGAACACAGACAGCATGTGAAGGCTTTAAGCTCAAAGCATGTTGAAAATTGATTGTGTTTACCTACTTGATTTTCTCACTGTCTTGGCCTCATTTCAGCCATCTTTCACTAGTCATTTCACACAATCTAAGTACAATATATTATGGAGCCATCAATCCTTTTGAACTATTAGATTATGTCCTTTCTATGCAAATGTACACATCATATGCGATTATGTGTAATATACTCCAATAAATAGGACTTTTGCCATTGCTGGTAAAAGGGATTGCCTTGGCCTGGACTTCTTTCACCTTGTTTAAACAGATGACTGGTGGCCAACTAAGCACTGCTTCAATTGTTTCAGCTGAAACATTGTTGGTGTCTCACCAAAGTCATTAAACAACATGCAGGATTTTTTATTTTGGGTCTCTGGAGGTTATTGTGCAATTACAAACTGTTACTGGGGAAAATGCAAAGGAGACAGAAAGGGATCTGAGAACATATAAAACCAATAAAAAATGGATTCCAGTCCTGGAGAGGTAAAAAGTTTCACAGTGAATATCATGCTTCTCTGCAGACCTTGCCAATGCCTCTTGTAGTCAGCTTATTCCCCATTTCCCATGGGAAGACTGGCACCACTGATTCTAGGACCCTAAACCACCCACGTAAGAAAGAATAACACAAGAGAAATGGAGAAACGGTAAAAAATTTTCTTGCTTGACAGCCATAAATGGGTGATTATTGCAGCTCTTCTTTTATACCGGACGCTGAGTAGAAACATTACCTCAGCTGAACTAGACATAAATGTAACAGTAGACTGTTCAGTCTCCTAAAGTTTAAAATAAGCTGAAAATTGTAATTTTAATTTATATATATTCTCTTTTATCCATATTAATGTTCTGTGCATGTATATGCATTTTCTTGATATGTATGTGTATACCCCATTGTAATATTTATCCACCTCATCTTTCTTTAAGCATTTGTTATTGGTTTACCTTTAAATATGATAGGAACTCAAGCTCTTCCCTATTGTTCTGCCCCTACCACACCCCTCATCCATCATCATTTTTAATGTGTTTCATCTGCTATCGCAAATCCTTCCATGGCAGGTGTTCATAAATCTGTTTGCTCCCAGGATATATTCTTACCCCCTAAGCTTATTAACTCGTAGTCCCTATTTCCTAAACTTACAAGCTAACAGATTTTCCTTCCCTCCCACAAATCCATTTGCTTCAGCAATATGTATGCTTTTTTCTCCTGTGCTGAGGTAGAAATTCCCTGTTTCAGACAGATAATCTCCTAAATGTCTCTCAGGGAGCAACAAAGAAGGAAAGCAAACCAGTTTATTTCCACAGTTGTGGATAGCAAGAATGGGGAATAATAATGAAGCAGTTCTTGTATTACTTGGAATTTAAGTTATTTGATTAGCTGGGTTTGGAATATAGTAGAAAAATCCTCTAAAGCATTTCAAAACTAGCCAATCCTATCCATAAAAAGCAAAACAAAATTTGCCTTGCTTATGTTAGAAGGCCCACATTTCTTTAGACAGTATATATGTATCACGGAAGGATTAGGTAGTGGTCTTGATCTGTGTTCTTTGAAAGTAAACTGATGATTCCAAGGATGGCTCAGGCAATATCTTAGAGAACAGTCTCCAATTTTCTGAAGTGATATTTTTCTAATGGCAATTTTCTTCCTAAAGGTGTGATTTTTGCAATGCTTTTCGAATAATCAGAAGAAAATAAGAATGCTAGTTCTCTAACTGGGGGCAGGGGGAAGAGAAAAAAACAAACAGAAGAGAGGTTAGCTTGAGGTGGTCCAAGGAGCTATGAATCTGTAATCATGTGACATCATATGGTCATGATTATTCTAATAGACATTGGTTTTGGACATAACAGATTAGCAGCTCTACCTTGCAATCAGCAGAATGCTTGCCACATTGTTGGACACTTGAAAGGATATTTGAATAAAGGGGCAAGCACAGGAAAATACAAAGCTAAAACTGAATAATCTGCTTACTCTGCTCATTAAAGGGGTGTGTGTGTGGTGTGCTCTTCAATCCCATTTATCTTTCACTGTCACTGAAAGAGAGATCTTTTTGCAGACATTTTTAATATCAAGAGCAATGATACTACAGGAGGGAGAATGGAAGAGAAGTGACAGTGATTGGTATTGCAGTATGCCATCCATGTGTGCTATGAAGAAAGCTATTTTAGTTTCTTACTTGTTTCAGAATGTAGGCCTATTAGATGCTAAAAATGGTAAGATTACCCTTTAAAAAAATCATTCATTATATGGTATGAAGTCTTGGAAGGGAGTCCAGGAAGAAAGAAGTATACATTGCAATTTAAATGAAGCACTGTATTGTGATACTTACAAGAAAAAAAAACCACAGACAAATCCAGTTTTAATGAGCCCTTATACTATATAAGGAAAGGAAAGCAGACAGATATATTCTTGAAATGAACTGTTAAACCAATGAGAGGGAGCAAAGAAAAGACAGATTTGCTGCCTAAAATGAGCTCTGCAAGAGGTAAAAGCAGAAGGCATATAAAAAAAGTTTCATCTTGCTAACCTCTTTACTGTTTTCTTTTCCAAAGGCTCAGATGTTCATTATGGATTCGTGACACTGCTGTGGATGATAAATAATAGTAAAGATCATACAGTTACCATTTATACCCATTATTATTCATTTGTTTTACAAAGAAAACCAGAAGATAAAATTAAGCATTTGGCCTTAATGGAGAAGGGAACTGCATTGTATGATGACAGGCAGCAGACAAAAGGGAAAATGTGAGGAAGTCATGGAAGGCAAGATAAAAGCAAAGTAATTTTGACTTGAATGCAATTGTACATACAACATAAATTTCATTCAATTAAAGGAATTTAAGATTTTAACATTTATTATATCTGATTTACAACAGGATTCTTAATTACCATCAGTTCCCTTCTCCAGCTAAACATCTTTGGTACTTTTTAAATATTTCAGTTTAATATTATAAAACCTGTATTACAGTGAATATATGGATGATTATTTCAAAGTGAGATAATTTAACTCTTTCATTTCAAAGCCACAAACATGAGATATAGTTTTCTGTCATTAGTTTTGTTTTCTTTGAAAACTTAAGTAATAGCAAAATCAGTCCAGTTCTGTGAAGCATTTGGATTTTACCAGAGTTTCATTTACCAGAAGAAAATGGGTCTGACAGCATTTTCTTATGCACTTCTGTGAACTTGTATTTTCTAGAAGCATTATTTTGAAAGATTCAAAGAAACAGTTTGCACTTCACCTTACCAGTGGAACCATAACTAGCCTGCTTTAAGAAAGCTCACCTTCTAATAGATGAATAAAAGAAAAAATAGAAATCAGTTAAGCTTCCTCACTGAAGAGTACCAAATTATGAACAGTCAGCAGTAAAAAGGTATAAAGGATCTGCAAAGATAAAATGTAGCACCCCTAACAAGGTCAAAAATAACCCATAGTTAAATTTAAGAGGAAAACAACTCCCTGGGCTTGTATTAAAAGCAAAAAGGCTGTTCTTTCTGCATAGCTAGTAGCAGTGATATACAGTTATAGGATAAGTGTGAAGTATTCTAATCAGAGACATATCCATTTCTGACCTTGAAATCAAGTATCTGAATTCAAACAAATAAAAGTGAGGTTAGATAAAAACTACATGAAGACAGGTAGCTAAAATAGATTATTTTAGCAAAGCTAGTAATTCTGGTTGTAGCATGTAGCAGTCATAACTTGCCCAGCCTGGAATTTTCTGCCTATCCTGTAGCCAAACTCCTTATCTGAAGTACTTTTTCGCACCTCATTTTGGCTTTTGGAAGAGGTAAAATATTTCTTTCCATGCCTGGCTGTGAATTTTGGAACTTGCTGTTAAGGGAACTTCCTAGTCTGACCATTCACAGAGCTAGAGCAGTCACACTCCCAATGCCAGAGGCTCCAACTGCTGGGACCAAAGCACCTTCACAGCAGGCATTTCTGATAAGCCAAGAAGTGCCTCACTTGTCTCCTGACACACTTCACTCACATGCACTCAGAGCAGATTTCCTACTCATTTGACCCCAGTTTTCCTTTGGTATGCAGTCCTATACAACTTGTTCCATAAAGCAATTTATTCATGGCACGGTAACACAGAGATAGCTCAAGCTGGCGCTGGCAAGGAGGGAGCCTGGCTGGGCCACAGGTCCCTGTGCCCTTGGGATGAAAAAGTTTGACAGTTCAAGGACTCTTTGCTGAGAATCTGCCACCCAGAGCTCCGTGTGCAGCTCCCACTGCAGCGGCACACCGAGTATGTATTCCACTGGCTGTATTCCTCAGCACCTGTTCCCATCCCAGCTTGTGAATAGCAAGGTTATCAGCAGGTTCAGAAAAACTAAACAAATTGGTAGACAAATCCATTGACTGATAAGAAAAATATTAGGTATAGGGAATAACTTGCAAAGAACTTTGATCCAACATCTGGAGGACTCCATGAAGAACGATCTGCAGAAAAAGACTGGATTTAATTTGTCTTCCTAAATGCCACCTCTTGCCATTGTCTTGATATATATATAATATCCTTCTGTCTGCAGGGGGAATGAGATTGATACAGACCATTGATCTGATCAAATTAGGGCAGTTAACTTTCAAAATTCTTAAGCATTGGTAAAACTGGAAAACATGTAAGAAAGTATCCTCTCTTATTCACAACAGGACATCACAGAGGTTTCTCATTAATTGGCATTTAAATTCAAAGTGCAATTAAAGAAAATAAGTTCAGAATAAAAATAAAACCTATTTCCCTAATAAATATTCAAGCAATATTAAAAATCAGTTGTAGACCACAAATATTAAAAGCTAAGTGCAAAATTAATATATTTAATGCTTCCAAGAGCAGTTTTACTAAGACTGCCATTTAATACCATTCTTGTGTAAAACCAAGGTAAATGTTTGGGTTTAAAAAGCTGCTAGGTACAAGGCTTTCCTCTGTGGCCGAGCTGTGGTTTCAGAGCTTCTTATATCTGACATGAGAGTTTAAGTACAGTATGGTAGCAGAGATTCTCCTGCTGGTCCAGTCACTCCCTTGGAAAAACATTTGTCTGCATAAACAAAATACAGCATTCTATCTCAGTTGCTACACAGAGTACTAAATAAGAGCACATTTGCTTAAATGGTCCTGTTGTAGTGCAGCTGTTGGATTTTATTACTCATTATCTCTCTTCTTTTGTGGTATTTGCAGAAGATCCCAGTATCCAAGGTACTCAGCAGATAAAGCAACTGCTTCCCTCCATACTTGGCCCATGAACTTGGCTGCCTGGTTCTTTCCAGTAGAAATCCTGTGGTATAATTCATTTGTGTCAATGCCAGTGTTTAAGTCCTGGCTGGAGGCAAGCTGAGGGCAGCACAGTCTTCTCACTTGCTCCAGTGGGATCTGAATCATTCTTTTGATCTCCAGAAATCTTCAGTTAATTTTTAAGGTAAATTTTTAAAGTTATATATATTTTCTTAAAAGTTCAAAAAGGCATAGATACAGCAAGGGGAAAGAATTGAAGGTTAAAATAATACTTTCAATTTAACTTCTCATTTCTGTTATTTAAGAGTAATTTTATTCATAAATTTAAGAGCATTATTTACTCAGCTTTTTAACTTGCCTTGCCTTACACATCCATCTTTCTAAACAGATACCGTGCTATAAAGATCGTCATCCAGGAGCAAACAGGGTTTTCTCTTGTTCTACCCTTGAACTTTAGTAATGACATATTTTCATTGCAGATATGTATTTCTGATTGAGAGTAATAGTATTTGTCACTTAAGACAATATAAAAAAGGAATCACATAAAAAAGATATATTTATGCATAAGGTTCTTGATTATGAGATACACACATAACATTTGTGGTTTTAGATTAAAATAATGATTTAGAAAGACTGTGTTGAAGATTTGGCTTCTGTGTTTCAGTCATTGAAATGCTGTCATTTGCATATGAAAATTCCTCAAGACAAATTTCGTTGTAACTCATCTCAAAGAACACATTGTGGTGGCATATTCCATGATCTTCACTTTTTGAAGATACTTGTGATGACTGAGGGCTATAATGAATCATTTTTTGCACATGTTTTTTGAAGGAGTTAAAGTAATTGCAATCTCATTTAAGTTATTATGACTCTACTGATCCTAGATATTTTTTATACTTCTTACATATAGTGTTTGAAACCTTTAGAACACTTAGAATATTTACTCTTGAAGCACTTGTGAGATAGAGAAGTGCTACTGATCTCATTTTAAAAATGAGAAGAGCTAGACACAACGGTGACATTGTGTGGAACATGAAAGTTATGTAAGTGGTCTTGAAAATATATAAATTATTCAGTCATGTATCTGGTACAAGACTGCAGAAAATAAATTAGTTTCAGAGTTTGAAAGCTGGATCTTACACCTTAACTGCTGAAGTATCTTTCTAAATAAAGCATTAAATATACAGGAGTAGTCTTTTAAAGAGTCACAACTTCTGAACACCTTTCACAAGCAAAGACAGCAAGCAATATCAGGGGACTTAAAGTCTGCAAAAAAGAACAGGTGTCATTCAGTTAAATATATGGATAAATTCATTGTGATGAATGAACATGTTTTGTACATTAATAAAGGTCAGTCTGGTACAGCATATTTTAGATAATGCAAACATCTAAATAGTAATCTTCTGTCAGCCTTAGATCTACAGTTACCTTAATATATTTGTAGAGTTAGTCACTCATTTAAGACATGATTCAGAATCTTTTTCATGGGCTTATTTTTCTCCCACTGAGTTTTCAGCTTTGGACAAAACATGATTAAACTTTTCAGGAAAATAATCATGAAAATGTTTCTAATTATGTCTTTTTAATAGGGAATGAATATCCCTTTGGATACTAGTTAAGTTTATATCACTTATCTTGTGTTCCAAAGGAATGCACTCCTCTTTATAGTTCAGAAAGCAGAAAGCCATTCCTTACTTACAGTTTTCTATATAATCCCATTGATATATACTTGTTAAAATTTTAACTGTGAAGTATTTAGGCCAGATTTAAATGCAGTAATAAGTAAGGGGATTTGCATAATACTGGGCAGTGATGGCAGCTTTGAAATGCCAGCATCATTTTTCACAATTGAAAGCATGGTGCCTTTGCAAAGAATCGTTTATTAATACCAAACCACTGTTTCAATAAAGCATTAGAATTTCCTGCATAGAATAGCCCTTGGGCAGCATTCTGAAGTAATAGTGAATTGCTATTCTAATCCACAATGGAACATTTTAATAAGTGTGATAAATGACTCACAAAGGGCTTCAGATTTCAACATCAGTAGAATTAGAATCAGGCAAAGGCTGGGTCTGGGTGATAGATGTAGAGGAATTTTAGTGGTAAACAGTTTGCAATGTCAGGACAATACCAGCTTATTGAACTTTCAGAGACTAAATTCCTGTCCATTTGTCATCTTGTTGCTAGCAGATATAGATGTACATAGAGTAATAGACTTACATTCTTTATCAGCTGATACAATCCTGTAACTCCTGGACCACTTTAAAGAGATCAGAAAATGAAACATTCAACAAGAAAGAGGTGAAAAAAACCTAAGAGTAAATAAAACCAGAACTTTTTTATTCCTGCAAATATTTTTATATTGTTAACACAAAGCTAGAACAATTCCTGGTACAGATAATACTCCCACTACGTCACTCTGTTTTTTACAATACTTTCAAACTTTTGTGAAATTAGTCTCTTTTGTTTGTTTTCAAACAAAAAGGAGAAATTATGTGGTTACATTATTAATAGGTTTTAGAGTTAAAAACAGTGTTATTATTTCATATTGGAGAAAAATCAGAAATAATTTTGCTGTTTTGCTATAGTTTTCTGTCTGTCTCTCCTCTAGTATTGATATGATGTCTCATTTGCATTTGAGGCAATAATATTAGGATTTTAAAAAACATAAAAGGCAAGACAACAAAAAACAAGATGATGCTGTGAACAGAATGGTGTCATGATTAAAATTTACTAGGTTAGCTCATACATTGAAAGTAGATCCATCTCACATAACTTTCCTAATAGGAGGCTAAACTTCTATTATTTTTTCTTAACACAATGACAGAACAAATAATCTATTAAATGACCATTAAAATGCTCACTGACTCCAGTAGTGGTGATTCGGTACTTATGCAAATCAGTTTTATTTATTTAATCTTCTGTTAAACAAGCCTTAAAATATTTAGAATAAAATCCCCCAGTATTTAATATTATTGGACAGTTTCTTTATTGCCTTACCTAACATGCTATAATTTCAAGTGTGCAGAGAAAATCAAGGAAACAAGAGTCTCGGCAGTGATTTCAGTAGCAAAAGGCTAAGCAAGTGTTCTAAGCCAGTTTCTAAACAGGATGAGTGGATGAAAAAGGCTGAGGTACTTAGGAAGTTTGTTGAAGACAGACAAAAAAACACTAAGGCCCTGTGCCTGGCATCTGTAAGAGCATATTTAAAGTACAGCATCCAGTTTTGGACAAATGAGTCCAGGAAAGATACTGATAAATTGGAATGATTTCAGCAGAGAGCCCTGAACTGCATAGGAGATGGAGCGCCTATCCTGTAACGAGAGACTGAGGGACCCAGATTTGTTCAGCCTGGAAAAAACATGGCTTTGTGGAGACCACACAACACCTATGGAGAGGTGTTTTGCACCAGGAGGTGCTGGTTCATCATGACTGTTGTAAGAAGTGCCCTCAGATTCCAGGGTATAATTTAAAATGCTATTTATTAGAACCAATGTTATAAGAAGGAAAAATCATAGATCTTTTTACATCCTTTCAGATGCTGAAGCAATGTAAAATTCTTGTAACACTGAACAGGACACCAATCCATGCTCAGCATGTTATACAGACCCCATCCATAGTAGAGATCCTTCCATCATTAAGGCTAATAAAAGATGTTTTTACAAGGAAACAACTGTGTTAATAGTTTTTACAGTCAAAGCAGAAATTATGCTCTTATGAGAGCTTCTTGTTGCACTTTCAGATAAAGGCAAGACTGTGTTACTGGTATAAAAAAAAAAAAAAACAAGTGTGATAATTCTTGCTTTGGGTTTATCTTTCTACATTGTATAAATAGAAATTACTCTAAAGAGCAATGGGAATTTGAAATACTAACACTGGAAAAGCAGAAAAAAAAAATCAATGGAAAAGTAAGATATTTATAAAATACTTGTAGGTCTTTGAATTCTTAATCCCCAAAATTTCTACTGATCTTTACTAGTGAGTTAAAGAATATTTGTTAGGAAAAAGTAGAAGATAAATTAACATTTAATTTCATTTTAAAGGGCACTTGAACGAAATATAAATCCTAACTTGAACCTACAAAATAATATTAATTTTTTGTGTTAAAATGGACTTTTGATATGTAATTTTCACATTACACATGCACAAATTTATATGTATACATCTACTTATACATCTGTTGTTACTCACCAAAGCAAATGGGCTCATGAAAGGAGTTAAGACTGGAAGCAGGATGAGCTGTGGTGACCATGGCCTGTTTGTGTTTGTGATCTTGAGGAACATGTGCTTGAGAAAAACAAAGTCATGGCCCTGAACTTTAGAAGTGAAATTCCAGCTGTGTAAAGAATTAATGGATGAGATACTCTGGGAAACTGTCCTTAAGGGCAGTGGAGCTGACCAGAAATATCAGTTATTTAAGGGCATTTCTCTGAGAGCACAAGAGCTCTCCATCCTGGTGGGTAGGAGATGAAGCAGGACATCCTGGAAACTGGCATGGATGAGCAAGGACCTGCTCCTCAAAATGGTGAATAAGAAGGAAATGCACAGCCAGTGGAAAGAGGGACATGTGGCCTGGGAAGAGTACAATGGATGTCTAAAGCTGTGATCAGGAAAGCTGTGGTACAGATGGAATGGGACTTGGTAAGGGGTGTGAAAAATAACAACAGGGGTCATAGAATTTCCTCAGTTAGAAGGGACCCACAAGGATCATCAAGTCCAACTTCAGGCCCTGCACAGGACAGCCCCAAGCATCACACAATGTGCCTGAGGGTGTAGTCCAAATGCTTCTTGAACTCTAGCAGGCTTAAGTCCATGACCATGGGCTTCTAGAAGCAATTCTCTAAGTGAGTAAGTCAAAAAAGAAAGACCAAAGAGAGTGTACAAATAAGGGAGAACTGGTAAAAACACATATGAAGACGGCTGAGATATTTAACAAGTTCTTGACTTCAGTCTTCACTGACAGTCAGGCTTCCCATGTCTCTGAAGTCCCTGAACCTCTAGCTGGGGGTTGGGAGAGCAAAGTCCCTCCCACCATAACTGAGGAGGTTTGAGACCTGAAGAAACTGAATAGCCACCAATACACATAGGAAAGCAAAAAATACCACTCCTTATTTAAAAAGTGGAGAAAGAAAGGTCTGGGGATCTACAGGCTGTTGAGCCTCATCTTTGTGCCTGGAAGATCATGGAATAGCTCCTTATGTAAGCAGTGTTCAGGAACATGCAAGGCAAAGAGGTGATTTGAGACATTCAGCACAACTTTACCAAGGGCAAGTCATTCCTGACTAATTTGGTGGCCTTCTATGATGGAGCGACTGCAATGGTTGATGAGGGAAGACCAGGCAGTGTTATCTATCTAGGCTTCTGTATGGTCTTTGACGTGGTACCATATGACATCCTTATCTCCAAATGGGAAAGACATGGATTTGAAAGGTGGACTGTTCAGTGGATAAGGAATTGGCTGGAGGGACACAGCCAGAGAGCTGTGGTCAATGGTTCTATGTCCTGATGGAGGTTGATGATGAGTAGTAACCATCAGGGCTCCACTTAAGACTGGTGCTTTTTGGTATCTTTATCAATGACATGGATGGCAAGATTGAGCACCTCCTCAGCAAATTTGCAGATGACATGAAGCTGAGCATTGCAGTTGACACCAATCCAACTTAAGTTCTTCCAGAAGTAAACTGAAGTTAGTTAATCTTAGTTATGTCATGCAAATGTAATTATGACAAATGAGATTGTATAAATTGTGAAAATTCTACAATACAAAAATTGATTCTACTGTCATCTATTAAAATAATTAACACACAGCCTTTGTTAGTTGGGGTTTTTATTGGTAGACTATTGAAAACAGAGTAAATATGTGCAAAGTGAAGATATTCTTATAAAGGATAAAAGTACATGTTTTCCTTGCCTCATAGAGTCAAGTTCAAGTGCAGTTCTAAATGAGAAATTCTAAACCTGGAAATATCTACTATAAATTTCAATACAACACCATACTCAGCAGTTACGTCAGAACAGTTCTCATCTGTGTGAGCATCAGAAGATGATTGATACCTGCTTTTGCCTCTTTTCTATGTCTCATTATTAGTATGGCAGAGCCTGAAGGTTTTAAAGGAAAGAGTAAATATAAATCTGAAAGGACATATGTAGCACAGCAAGGAAAGTGCTTTTGTTGCAGCTTCATCATCGTAACTCCGAATCAACATCAAATTTCTGTGCATGACATTGGCTGTGTTGGTGCTAATTCACTGTGATTGACATAGATTTCCCTCATTCATATACACTTAACTATGTACTAATAAAACGTTTGTTTTGTTATTCCAAATCACATCATTAGGATGGTTCTATCAGAATTCTTAACTCAGATGTAATGCTTTGAAATTTGGCTCTTTTCTCAGTTGTACTTTCTGCTGACCAAAAATTCTTTTGGATTTTACTTTTTTAATCCTGCTCAAATGACAATTTCAGCTAAATGTGTTTAAACTGCTTATCTGTACCTCATGTCCTGACACACATTTATTACTTCACTGAACAGATATGATCCTCAGATTTTAAAGCTGTTTTTCTGATATTTAAATGTCTACATCCAAGAGATTTTTTTAAAGGTGCAGAATTCTGCTGGCAGTTCTATGCCCTTGGCAAACCAACAGATTTCTGTTAAAATGCTTACATTCTCCATGGGGTTTTTAATATTGCCTTGTATTTTCCAGTATTTACTGAAAAAATGTACTAAATAAGATTTTCTAGCATAAAAATTGATAAATGGGTCCTATGCCTTGTACAAGTGTGGCAGGTATTTTAATAGCCTCTGAGAAACTACACTTCTCAAAATCATGGACCAGGTTGCTCAAAAACCCATCCAGCCTTTTCTTGAACATTTCCAGGAATGGGGCAACCACAACCGCCCTGGGCAACCTGTTTCTGTGTCTTATCAATCACAATAAAGAATTTATTTCTGACATCTAATCTAAACCTCTCTGAGTTTAAAGTCACACCTCCCTGTCCTATCAGTACATGCCATTGCAGACAGTCCCTCTTCAGCTTTCTTACAGCTCCCTGCTAGATACCGGAAGGCTGCTATAAGATATCCCTGAAAACTTCTCTTCTCCAGACCGAACAATCCCAACTCCCTCAGTCTGTCTTCACAGCAAAGGTACTCCAGCCTTCTGATCTTTGTACCCCACCTCAGGGCTCACTGCAATGTGTCCATGTGCTTCCAGTGTTGGGAAGGGTGCACTCACTCCCACTGTCCATGTTGCTGAAAAAGGTGTTACACAGTGCTGGTCCCAGTAGTGTTGCCTCATCCAAGTGGATCTCTGCTTGGATGTCACATAGTTGATCACCACTCTTTGAGTACAACCATCCAGCCAATTGCTTATCCACGAAGTGCATCCTTCAAACCCATGTCTCTCCAGTTTAGAGACAAGGATATAAGACAGTGTCAAATGCTTTGCACAAGCCCAGGAAAATGACATCCCTGTTCTACATGTGTTTGCATAAAGACATTTAAGTGGCTTCCCCAGTGAAGCTAGCTTACTGGCTGGGGTGGCAGAAAATCCTTTGTACTGCCCTTCAGGAGGTCTCCTGCTGATCTGCAATCCCTCTCCAGGCTCTGGAATCTCTTAATGGCATTGACATGAAACTGTTGGGAGTGGGATGGTTTGGGGTTCCCCTCCCCCTGCAAGTTTAGTTTCAAAGTCACATGGTCTAAACAGATGATGAAACACACACAGTTTCAATCAATATCACCAAACATCTTAGTAAATTCAAAGTCTACAACCATTTGGAATATTTTTTAACTTTTGGACATGGCACTGAAAATTACAATGATGCTGTTAAATGTATCAGTTTAGGCTTATCAAAAAATGGACATTTTTTAGATTATTATTAGAGTCATTTTATGTTCAGTAATGGAATATTCCTTCAATGACAAAACCAACAGTTCCTAATAACAGTGTCGGCAGATGTTTATTCAAGGGGAAAAGAATAAATGACATTACATTTTCAGTTTTTGATGAATACAGACAGGTTGTTGGTAAGAAATTATTAATAATAACTTAAGGGAATTAGAGAGTGTACAATATAATAGGTAGAAAGGAATGGATTTCACATCCACATCCATGATTTATTCAATGAAATTCTGCTGTGGAAACGTATAATGAAAATAGAACTTCTGCTGTTTAGATGGTTTATGTGATTTATTTTTCTTTATGAAGAAAATGAGTTTCTTATTACTCTCTTGATGTGTGAGATTAATTGCTAGTAATTTAAATTATATTTCAAATATGTAATTTGAATCTGTAATCTGTATGTCAGAATGGACAGGAAAAAAATAATAGAAAACCTAAAATGGACAGCACTAGCAATTTCTTTCTTTTTAAGGTGATTCAAATATGTTTTTCATGTTTCTCCTGTTCCTTGGGACAAGGAACACATACAAATACCTTAAGGGTGGGTGTCAAGAGGATGGGGCCAGACTCCTTTCAGTGGTGCCCAGCAACAGGACAACAGGCAAGGGACACAAACTGAAACACAGCAAGTTCCATCTGAACATAATGAAAAATTTCTTTATATTGGGGGTGACACAGCATTGAACAGGCTGCCCAGAAAGATTGTGGAGTCTCCTTCTCTGGAGATATTTAAAACATGCCTGGGCGCAATCCTTTGCGCTGGGTGAACTTGCAGGGGGGTTGGACTAGATGATCTCCAGAGGTCCCAATCTAACTGATCTGTAATTCTGTGATTCTGTAAATTTATCAGGCTTTAGTGTTTATTCCAAGAGGCTGCTAGATGTTGATGAATTTGTTGGGGTACTGCCAAGTGAAAAATTAATAAAACAACATAAAGATCAAAACAGTTCTGACTGACCCAGTGGTACTTGTAGATTATATACTCTTTGATCTTTTCTATATTGTCATGTATCCAAAAGACAGAACTTCCCATCATCACATGGACACTTGGAGCTCAAGTCATTATAGAATCATAGGTGTTGTATGCATCAGTTCTTCTTTTCATCTCTTTTTTATTTATTTTTTTAAATTCTGCCACTAATTTCTGTTGTCTTCACAAGATGAAAAAGAAATACAATTAAATATCAATAAAGGGTAAAGTTTATTTTCTCAAGCACAGAATACAAAGATAATAATTCTATAATCACAGAAACACAGAACGGTTTGCATTAGACCAGACCTTTAAAGATCATCTAGTTCCAACTCCTCTGCCATGGGTGGGGGGACACCTTTCACTAGACCAGGTTGCTCAGAGCCCCATCCAGTCTGATTTTGAACACTTAGAAGGATTTGAACACTTGCACAATTTCTCTAGGCAACCTATTACAGCGTTTCACCACCTTCACAGTAAATATTTGCTTACATACAATCTAAATCTCCCCTCTGTTAGTTTAAAGCCATTACCCCTTTTCATATCACTACAGGCCCTGGTAAAAATTGTCTCTCCATCTTTCTTGTAACCAACAAGCTTTCCCCAGAGTCTTTTCTTCAGGATGAACAACATCAGTTCTCTCAGCCTGTCTTCACAGGTAATAGGTGCTACAGCCTTCTGAGAATTCCTGTTCTCTGTATCTATGGTAAGAGATTCATGCATTTTCCTGTACTTAGAACTGCACAGCTGGATATGGTACTCCAATTGGAGTCTCACAAGACCAAGGAAGAGGGGGAAAAATAAACTCCCTCAATCTGCTGGTCACACTTCTTTTTGCACAGCATGGAGTACTACTAGCCTTCTGGCCTGCAAGTGCAGATTGCTGGGTCATATATAAATATTTTACCTTGTTAAATTGATCATAAATTCTGAAATGATTATATGAGCTTTAGTTAATACAGTTTCTTGCATTATTTACTTTCATAGCTTTTTGATACAAAATTCATAGCTTTACCATGCTTCTTGGTAAAACAGTTGGAAGGAAGTTTTGTGACATCTAAGTTTGTTTGACTTATTAAACTAAAATATTTGAGTTCAACCAACAATTTGATATGTTCAAAATGTCTTTTAAATTTAGGTTTGAGAAGACCTCTTTCTATGTAATCTTCAAGCCATTTAAAAATTACACAGTTAATAAACAATAAGGCTGGAAGCCACATATCCAAGTGAAATAGAATAAAGTGAAAGACATGACTGAGAAAAACAATGAAAATACATTTTAAAAATTCCACATCTATTATATTCTTAGATGTGTTCAGGTGAACACAAAATAGTTCCAATCACATTAAATTAGATATTTTGCAGTCATTCTCTGAAAATAAAAATTACTACTTTGTGAATATTAATATAATGTTTTGTTCTATGTATCTTTCCTATCTACTGCAATGTACATTCCTCTTTAAAGATATTCAAGTTGTCAGCAAAGGGATTTGAAAATAATTGGTATCAATTATCAGCAGTGTCAACTCACAGTATATTTATGCTCTCTTTCTCTTTCTCCTTGGTGGCATGACTCCCCAGAGTTTTGTCTGATTTTTTTTTCCTTTTATGCACTCCCTCTTTCTCCCAAAAGACAAATTCTGCAGCTAAAGAAGAAAAGTCAGGCTGGCTACAGAAGCATTCGGCCTTTCGGGATTCCTCCCTGAAGTCAGGAGATCCCATAAGACTGATGCAGCAGCCCGTGTCTGGTTCCTAATTCCATCCTGTTCCTTCAGTCAATCTCTGAAGAAATAATGTTGCAACTACCAGACATAACATGGGAGGACAGCATCACAGTAGTCAAAGTAATAACGTTCCAGGCAAAGTAGGAATCTGAACTGTTTCCCAGGGCTTTGTTCAGACCCATTAGGAATCTGTTTTATCTCACCTGAGTATGAAGTTCAGAAAAAATGGTTTGAAATGAGGGAATTGTACTATCCTACCAGCAAACATTTTTAAGTGTCTTTTAGCTAGATCTTTTTCTTCCTCTCTAGCAGACAATATTCAACTCTGTAAGTAGTCCAATTATTGAAATAAGACTATTCAAACATTTTTTATGAATACTAGTGACAGAATCTTGACCTTTGAGAGGACTTGAATGAAAGAATTATTTGTATCATTAAGATACAGATGTTCATTTTCATGCCTATAATTATCAAGGAAGTTGTGCCTGCATAAGGCTTTGCACCTAAAGAGAGAACTTCTGTATTTTATGTAATATCTGTGTCTGTCTATAGGCACATAAGGAAACTGAAGATATTTGAAATACAAAAGGCAAATTTCTTGCTATCTCTATCAGCTCTCATAAGCAATTTTATTTTTTGTCATTTTTGTTTATGTATCTATTTTTTTATTATGATGACAAATGTAGATACCTGAAAATATTTGATATAATTAAAAAGGGAAGGTTTGCATCCATTAACAAGAAGCTTCCCTTCATTTCCATGTACTGTGTCCCTTAAAAGTATGAAATGCAAAGATTCCATATTGTCAATGTAAATTTGGAAGCAAGATTCAGGTTTTCTTATTTTCAGCAACTATATGATCTGTCCTCTCAAAAAAATTTAATAGAAAAAAATATACCATGCATACATGCAACTGCCACAATGTTGGGGCCTCTAAACACCTTTATCTCTCAGAAGGGAATGAATATGCAGGAGGTACCTAAAGGATTATACTACATAGAAAGTCATGCTTTGTAATTTTATTAAAGACAGACTTAGGTTACTTGTTTATATTTCAAATTCAAACTCCAAAATAAAAATCCAACATCCATCTATTTGGACATAAAAGTTCAAAAGGACACTCTTTATTAAAAATGTCTATTTCCCCTCAGTTCATGAGAAAGAAATCTTGAGTAGAGCATACAGCAGCTGTTAATTCAGAAAGTTCTTGCTGCTGATATTCTAACCCAGGCGAATATTAAATGAAATCATGAAGTAATGGAAAGGATGAGCATGTTAAAAGGGCTGTGACAGAAACCAAGAGAGACTGATGATGCAATTACCTTTCTTCCAGGCCATGCAATACTAATATGATAAGGGCTGCATAGTTCAACAGTAAGGATGAAGAGGCTAACAATAATTCTCAATTAAAGTAGGTTTTCTTCATGCTGGTAAAATACACTGCATCTCATTGATTAGAATGCCAAGAAAGCTGTACATTGTGTCATGCTGTTTGCAAAAGAAAATGCTAAGAGAGGTATTCAAATACTGTTTAATGAGAAGCGAGAAAGCTAAAGAACTGAGGAAAAAAGAATTGAGCAAATGTTAAGTTTAACACCACCAATTCATTACTAACAACTATAATGTACTGAATATTTATGGAAGCAGTAGATTAGTAAGGCTCCTTGAAAATCCTTCCATTGCTCCTCACAGAAAAAAAATACCTGCCTTCCTCTCTAAAAATATTTGACTTAGTGGATATTTTTCATTTAAGAGGTAATGTTGCTCAATTGGCCATTCACTTCCTGTGGCCTTTAATAATCATAATCTATTATAATTTCTAAAACTGAAGCCTTTTTTGAGCTGATCCAGAATGTATAGTGCAGGCTGACTAGAGAAATTCATGTAGCTTGAGTTATATTTTTCCTGATTTATTTTGATGAAACTGAGTACAAGTTGGCCATATGTCATATAAGGTTTTCAGTTATTTTTAAGCAGTTAATGAAATCAGAACGAGTTTTATTTTGCATGAAAAGCTGTATTGCACCATAAGGAGCAGCCATTGGTTTAACCCCAATCAGTAACCAAGCCGCAACTGAATTTTCACAGATTGATCCTAAGGCCCATGCAGTCACTTGCTCACTCCACCCACAGTGGGACAGGGGAAAAAATCATGAGGGTAAAAGTGAGAGAATTAATAGTCTGAGACTGAGACAGTTTAGTAGGTAAAGAAAAAACCATGCATACAAGCAAAGCAAAACAAGGAATTTATTCACCACTTCCCATAGGGAGGCAGGTGTTCAGCCATCTCCAGGGAAGTAGGATTCTGCTATGCAAAATGGTGACTTGGGGAGACAAATGCTATCACTCCAAACATCCCATCTATTTACTTCTTTCCCCAGTTTTATGTACAAACACAATGTCATACAGGATAGCACATCCCCCTGGTCAGCTGGGGTCAGCTGTGCTGGCTGTGTCCCCTCCCAGATGCGTGTGCTCCCCCAGTTTGCTCTCTGGTGGGCTGGGGTGAGAAGCAAAAAAGTCCTTGACTCTGTGCAAGCACTGCTCAGCAACAGCCAAAACAACCCTGAGTTATCTACACTGTTTCCAGTACAAATCCAAAGTAGAACTCCATACCAGCAACTTTGAATAAAACTAATTCTATCCCAGCTAAAACTGCTGCAGAAGCAATACTCTACTATGCTTTCTTGCAATAAACTTTGGAGAGGTTTTCATTATTTTAAGCAAAGTTTAATGAATAGAGTGAGGTCTTCTTTAATAAATAGAGTGAGGTTTTCTTTCTAAAGGTCATGCTACCATGCCTTAGTTTATCGATGCATCAGTCTTTAAATTCAACACTGGTTACTGTTTTTTTGCACTGGTGTCACAAACCTTCAGGTAAAATAAGTATCAACCAATTTTAGACAAGTAGTTTTGAATGACCTTTGGTTCATCTTCAAGTGAAAAGAGTTTGTCATTCAAGAGGATCAAGGCCAGGGCTCTGAACACTGTCATGATCTCTTTTTAGCACTTGTGTTCACTGTTAAGTATAACAGTCTTGCTTATCTTGCTGTAATGACTTCTGGTTTCTTAAATTTTTTGTGTTTTATGGAAAAGTATTTTTCGCACTGAGAAAACCCAATATTTAATAATGTATAATTCTGATATTTAATACTGCAATACTGAATCAAAATGCAAGATGCAAAAGGCATCCCAATCTTACAGGCTTATGCAGTTTACTGTAAAGTAGATTTACTGTTTTAATTGACTGAAAATTATTACCCTCTGATATTTCTTTGGCAGTCTAGAACTGAGTTTGGTCTTATTCCAGTTTAAATATTTATTTACACTTATTTCTTCAAAGGGAATTGTAGGTGTTGACTTGAGACTTTGGGTACCTTCCCCATAAGTTAAAATACAGACTCCAAGACATAAATAAATTTTTGCTTATAAATGTAACAGCCTCTACCCACATCAGCAACAATCTGAAATAAAATAGGGAAATAAGTGGTAGGGGAGGTTGGGGCGGGATTGAGAAGTGTGCCCAGAGCATTAATATAACCAAGCCTCTGTAAATCAAAGCTATCTAATGATATTCTTCACTGGCTTACCTGAAATGAAGTCTATGAAAAGCTGCAATGATTAGTGACAGTCAGTGTATTTGCAGCTTCAGTAAGTAGAAACTGTGAGATGATGAAGACTGTACAGCTTGTCTTTTACAGTTTTGATAGACACCTGTGCTTTGGAAATGTGCACACATTTTACTGTACTGCACTTCTAAATATCTACATAGATGTATTCAATTTTCAGCATTAGCTGTCATTTTTGCAAACATTTTTTTTACAGAAAGTAAAAATAATTGTCTGGATTGTTTCCTTTTTCCTCATAAATATTGTTAGCCAATAAGCTGAGCTCAGTTGAGTTGCTCCTGAAAAATGTTTGAATTACCTTGTTCCTCCAGAATCAGGTATGACCCAGCTGTTTTGGGGGAATGCTGAAAATCTCTGACTCTACAGAATCCTTTTATTGAGGGAAAGGAGGCTCTGTTCATTTTCTCTAAAGTCAAGCAGAAGGGGACAGAGCCTTAGTCATTCGTATACAAAAAATATTATGGAAGATGATTAACTACTCACACTTTGGATCAGTGTCCTCAAGTCTAGCTTTTCACCATGTTATTTCATTCCTGTGTTTCACTCAAAGGCAAACTGAATATTTTCCTCAGTAAAAAAAAAGGAACTAGGGTGAGTTTTCACCTTGGGTGAGTCCTTTCACCTGTGAAAGTCCTGTGAAAGGACTGAGAAAGCTATCTGTGCTGAATTTCTCCTCATCTCAAATTGTTTTCCAGAAGGCATAACCTGAAGCTTCCATAACCTTAAATGCTGTGTCTAAAGCCCACATAGTTTAGTCACTAAAAAAAGTTCCAAAGTTAAATCTGATGGTCCAAGGATCTATGAGTGGAGTAAACCTTGGATCTGGTAAATATCTATGTAAAATGTGTGCTTTATTGATAAGCTTTGTAGATTTTTAGGAAGCAGAAGGTGTGATAGCAAGGGATAGGACATAGATTTCAAACAAAATGGCAAGACATATTGCTTCTAAGGAAAAAAATAGTCCCAGGCATGTGCTTGGAAGACAGGAGACAACCCACAGCTACCATTTGCCATAGCTGTGTGTTCCAGGTGAAGTTGCACAAAACCTTTGAGAGAACCTTCCCCCTGTAAGATCAGGGCTGACATTGTGTAGAACTGTTTTTCAATTACTAAGACAAATACTTAGAAGCATGAACCATCAGACACTAGAAAGCTATAAAAAAACCTAAAAAAATAAAAAAAAAAATCCCACAGAACCTGACATTAGAGCATGCCTTCAGCATGGTGCAGGAACACAGCTTATGTGGTTGGGGTAATGTGTTTGGGAGAGATCTGGGAAAGAGAAAGGGAAAGGTTTAAGCCTGTGTATGCTGAGTAATGCACCAAGCAGTTTCTGCTCTTCAAGTGATGAACATCATTAGGACATGCTGAAATGAAGGAATCATGCTTGCACAGACTCCTTTCTTGTCCTTATTCCCCACAAATAAAGGGATGTATAGGTTTCTCCAGAGGAGCATCCTCTGCTTTTGGCATTGCTTAGCTGGTGGGATCTTTCTTGATTTTCAGCAGAAGTAACAGTAGTTGGAAAGTCATTAAATATCCAAGAATAATTTAATCCCTAATGAATGTCTTTGTATGGCAGTTTCTACTGCCCAGAGGGAATACCATAGTTATAGACCATGGAAGACTAGAGGATTCAGAGGGTAGTACTGCTCACCTTAGCAACAATCAGACCTGAAATGTGCCATGATCATCATTTCAGACTGAATTCATAAACTCCACAGAGAAGTGATGGTCCTCTCCAAAGCCCCAAAGAAGCTTCTGAAGCTCATTTGCAGGCATCAGTTATTTAAACAGGCCACTAGACACAAGCCTGCAAATGCTTAATTTCCTCAATTTTCAGGTGGTCAGCAGATGACTACGAATGTTAATTCAGTTTGGAATTTCAGTGTTTAGGAAGACTAGTTCAAGCCATATTTCAGGGTTCATGGCTATTTACAACATAATTATGAAATCTAAACAATAAATGATAAAGTTATCCAAATCATTACTGTCTATATGTGCAGCCACTATGATCAGCTGGCCTTCCTGTCCATGATCATGGTCTGAGGTCATAATGCTTTTTTATTAAAACACTTTTTGCAGAATTTAGATGAAGGCCTTTTGCTCTTTAGTTGCAGTAATTATTGCAAACCTGAACACATGCATTGAACCCTAATTTTGCTAAATAAATTATTAAACATAAATTGTTGGTATCTAACTACTACATTCATCTGAAACAGAAAAGGAATAAAAAAAGATTATATTTTATTCTTTATGTCACATGCATCCCAATTCTGAAAACATTCTCAAAATCAGGCTGAAACAGAAGCATTTATGTCAAATAGGCCAAGGTCTGCACCTAAAGGGATCGTAACTTCCCACCAGCAGGTGCTCCTCTCCTTCTGTCAATTCAATTACTCAAAGAGGAGAAAGGGGCCTAGAGTCTCAATGTTGGACAGCTTACCTTTGGGAGAAATAGGAGAAGTAACTGCTACTACATCAATTCAACCTCTTCCATTCTTTCTAGCATGAAGAATGGTCAAATGAATCCAAGGACTGCAAAGCTTTTCTCAGATGTCCTTGCTTTACCAGATAAGCTAAACTTCTGCATTTTGGGCATTGCAGCAGTGCTCACTGAGTGAAAATAAGTTTTTTTCATTGTAGGAAGAGCAAAAAGCAGTGGGCAAATTGTGCTTTCCAATGTGGTCACTATTTAAACTTCAAACAGAAAAACTGGAGTGAGATCACTGTGGTAAAAAAGTTCATTGCTTATTCCTGATGGATGATGATTTAGGAAAAAAAAATTGTTTCACAAATCTTTTGAATTAGCAGACTATAGGAATATGAGCAAGAGTCAAGCATGTATGAGTTTACACAAGAACAAAAGAAAATCCCTGATGTAAACTCAAGAATGTGCTTCTGAAATAAACCACTTTTTAGATACAGAATTATCCCAGGAGGATAAAAGGATATAGAAAGACGTACAGCTACAACAAATTCCTCTTTTTTTTTTCTGTAGATACTACTCATTATTGAAATTGTTCATATATATTTATCCACAAGATCTGTGATATAAATTACAGTAGATAATTTATATTATGAATTAGGACTTCCTTATACAGCTTGCTTTAGTCTAACCTAAGCAAACCAAGAATAGAACAAAATAGCTATTGCAATAGCTCATTTCAGCATTAGTACTCCATAAACAAACCTAGAATAATATATTAAAAAAGAAGCTATTTAGGGATGAATCCATTAATTCCTTAAGTTGCTTATTTTTGGGAATGGCTACACTAGAGTAATATCCTGAGATAGTTTTCCAATAATTTATAGCTCTGAACTCAAAGAAATTGGATCAGAGCCTTGGAACAGATCGTGTTCTACATCTTGTAGCCCCACCACACAGAAGTGATTTTACTTTGTCATCTCAGTTTGAAAACCTGGAAAATTATTATAATAATAGCAACAGCAACAATAATAAAACTAATTATTATTGTTATGAATAATAATATTTTGTATCTGGATGTAAGTATTAGTGCTACAATGCAAACCATAAATTTTTGGTCTTTTTTCACACAACTTCATTTTTCACATAATTTAACATTATTTTTATGTTATAATGAATTAATTAAATGTTATAATCCATTTAATAACAGAGTAACTAATAAATGTAATATTTTTAAGCATTAAGTACTTTATAAGAAAAACCCCACAAACTATAATACTGTTTTTCTTAAGGAAATTAAGAGTAGCATAGATCAGAATAGATCGGAAGAGAAATTCCAGCTTCACCAGAAGAACAAAAAACACAGACAGCAGCAACTGCTGTGGGCTGAGGTGACTGTAGCACAGCTAGTAAACTGTCACTGTCGGGAGGAGTCACACCCAGGGCCCTGACAGACAAAGTCACAGCCTGCCCAAGTAACTGAACCAAACATTTTTAACCCAAGGATCTAAAGGTGGCTAATGACTCATTCGTAAGTGAACACACCTGTATGTCAAACATGAAGTTTTAACATGTTCAAAGTAAGACCATTTTCCTTCTTTACTGGCTACATCAGAGAAAAAAATCATAGGAATTTTTCTGTCACGCTCCCAAACTCAAATGACAGTTGCTATCAGCATCAAAAATAGCTACTACAAACTTTGAAATGTTGCAATACCTCCACACTTATCTCACTTATCATTTGAGCCTTTTTTATTTATTTTTTGTTAGCTGACAGGCCCTAGGCAGTACAAAACTCGTGTCTTCCCTAACTCATAGGCATACCCAGTAAGTCTGATATATTATTTTTTCAAAATAAAATCAACAGAGAAACAATAAAACAAGAGACAGAGTTGCAGGGAAAGTGAAGCCAGAAAAAAAATTAAACTAAGTTCCAGAACTGGAATGGGAGAATCAAATAGGTTTGAAAAATGGTTGACAAACACTGGAAAATATTTGATAGACTAAGAATGTAATTATCAATTTTTGTAAACAATTGGACTAATTCTCTTCTCAAAAATACATAATCAGGTAGTTAATTTCCATAGTGAGACTCTGCTATGATGTATATTGTGCTTACCCAGGCCTGAGACAGTGTAGTGGGGTAACAAAAAATGTGCTAGATGACGGATTGCAGAGGTCAATTTCTGGTGTTGAAAACATGTGTCTAATTTCTATTGATTTAGTGTAATTACTCTTGGAATAAATTGCTGTTCCACATCAGAATCTTTATACCAAACTCAAATATTTATTTAGATAAATATAAGTTATGCACAATTCCTCCCATTGCAATTTATAGAAAAATTTTGGTCGTTGATGGAAGTAACATTCATTTCAACTACTTGTTTGCAATTAACCCCCAGACTTGACCTCTAAAGCTATTTGTTTGACAAGATGAATTGACATTGACATTTCCTTGGGTTTTTTTAGAGGGACCTGAACCATTAAAAAGGGTAGATTTATTATTAAGCTTGAGGGACGCAGCCAGAAAGTCATGGTCAATGGCTTTATGTCCAGGTGGAGGCCAGTAATGAGTGGTGTCCTCAGGGCTCTGTCTTGGGACTGGCACTCTTCAATATCCTCATCAATGACACAGACTCCAGAGGGAGATGGAGTAGACCCTCAGCAAGTTTGCAGATGGCACCAGCTGAGCAGTGTAGTTGACAGAACAGAAGGAAGGTCTGTCATCCCGAGGGACCTGGACAAACCTGAGAAGTGGGTCGGTGAGAACCACATGAAGTTTAACACGGGGATGTGCGGGATGCTGCATCTGGATTGGGGCAATCCCAGAAATGAGAAAGACTGTGAGAAGAAGTCAGAGAGAGCAGTCCTGCTGAGAAGGACTTGGGGGTGTGACAAACATCTGAAAATTCGACATCTTTCATGGAAATAGCTAGAGCTGTACATCCTTTTTCCTGTCAAGCCTTTTTGAACATTCTGCTCTTTGGTATTTCCTTCTAATTTAAAAAAGTCCTCTAATTATTTTAAACAGTCTTATTCTTTTTTACTTGTAAATGCTATCATCTGTATCTGAGACATGGATTCACTTAGCAATTTTCCTGATAAGATTATATATTTGTAGATATATTTGAACTCAATTTTCAGTGAAAATAAATTACTAACTGCCAGGAAATGGATCCAATATATTCAGTAATCTTTTTCCACTGCACTTCTTCCTCAGATTAGTTATACTGTTCAATTTAATTACTGGATCTTGACAGTATTGCTTAAACAAACAGTCTCAGAAATTTCAAAGTCTATTCTTAAGCTGTTTCCATTAATGACTAGTAAATGATGACAGCAAGCAGGATACCTGTAACAAAACAGATCCTTGTGAATAGAGAACAAAACTCCAACTAATCATTACTGCTGATAATTATTAAGAGGCAGGAAAAACTAGATTACCTTTAGTAGTAGTAGTTCCAGGTTTAGTTTGCAGCCAGAAAAATTAATAAAAAATATTTAATGAAACAGATAGGAAAATTACATTTACAAAAATAACTTTTCTACTTGCAAAAATTTTTCAGTTTAGTCATATGAGGCTTACTGTAGTCTATTATAAAATATTCTGGATAGCAATACCTTTGAAAGTAAAATTTTTCTTACAACATGGAAAAAGTAATTCCAAATGTAAAAAGGACCATCTTTGTTTAGTTTTTCAAGTGTACATATTGTGAAATTTGAACTGTCAGAAAACATAAGCAAATAATGAATACTAAACAGTTTATTTCTCTAAACATTTAAGAAGACATTCTACATGAAGAGCTTCATACTATAATCAGATTATTTTTAGCAGGGTTTATCTGGAAATTATAGATGAGTTGTAGATGCTACCACCTTTGTTAATAAATCTAGTTCACAACTTCCATCAAGAACCACAAAAATCTTGGAAGGGTAAAATGTCCCCTGGCTGACCTCACACTTGGTTATAAAAAAAGAGGTATCTTGTAAGCCATGGGAAATCCCTTTTAAAAGTGTTTATGGTCACAGGAATTATTAATAAAAAAATAAACATACACACACACACACATAAATAAATAAAATAATAGGAGCAGACTTATCTTCTCTGCTCAGCTCAACAGGCAATTCACAACCCAGCAAGTTTAGTGAAGTATATAATTAGTAGTTAGAGAAAACTTTTCTCTAACACTATTGGTTTTCTGTGTTAGAAATGGAGAAGTATTTTTTTATTTGCAAAACTTATTTACAATTGTTTTCACTTTGGGTGAGCTCTGGCCTACTTGTGAATCACTCAGCAAATAGAATTACAATTTGTGCATTATTTTGCAAATACACAGCTTTATGTTCAAGACAGAAATAACTTCTGCAAAATTCAGTTCTGATTTTATTTTGTATTTAACTAAAACAAGTTTCTAGGTTGAATACTTTTTTTTTTTTAATGTCTTCAGAAAATAAATCCATCCATTAATTGTACACTAATACTTCCAGTTTCGTCAAAATACATGTCAAGAAATATATGGAAACAGACAATGTGAATATTTATAAAAAGAAGAAAAAATGTTTTTGTTTTCTTTAAAAAAACATGAAAAGTGTTTCTAAATCATTTAATTATAATCTTTTCTCTATTTCTCACTGAATACAACAGTAGATATGCTGTCATGACATTTAATATTTCTATCTGTCCTTCAGCATTTTTCTACCCCAAAAATTAAATCTCAATGATTACCACTGTGCTTCTGTAAAAGATACCTCTTGCCTTCCAGACAAGTTGATTTACAATCTTCTAATACTGTAAGAAATACTGCTATGCATGAAGTGCATTGCAATATCTTGTTGAAATTCAATATAAAAATACAGCATCACAGAAGACTCAGAAAAGCATAAGTAACATAGAAAAGATATTGCATTCAAGTGAAAGATGAAATAATAAAAAGTCTTATCCAATATAAATAACTGATCATCTACTACTAGAAATTATAGATAAATCAATTATTTTCAGGCAATCTACTTATCAATCTATTTTCTAGGTATATGTGCTTCTTTCTCAAATGGAAGAATAGGAATATACTGACAACTTGACAAAAGGGTGATAGGTGATTTATTTTGGGATTGACAAAAGAAAAAAAACAGAGAAAATTAAAAGAAAGGAAAGAATGTGCACCTTAGCTGTTGTTGTTATCTTCTACAGCCATTCCTGGAATCACTTAGACGAATTACAGACGGTTAGTAGGCTACTACCTCCACTAATTGACCATTTCATTGGGACTTAAGGTTACAAAGCATTACTGTAATCAAGGATTTATACAACTGGATCATTGTGCTCTTGTGACAACTGAACATTTGGTTTATGCTGGCAGACTTTAAAAAGTGTTGTGAAACTACACAGTGAACACTAATGGAGAAAGTGAGGGGGAAAAAAAATGCTTTTACTCATAAGCCAGGTACATTTTTCTTTTTAAAGGTCAATCAATGACAGCATGAACTTTTTCTTTTTTGATACTGAGAAACAGCAATAAATTCCTTTCACCATACATGGTGGATCAGGTACACTGCTGGATGAGGTTCTAGTCCAAAAATCATAACAAGTGAACTTCTCTTTAAAATCACCATTTTTTATCTTGGCAGAAAACAAGTTTAAGTGTCAGTCTACTAAAATTTCAAGAATATTGATATTTCTTGTTAAAACTCAATCAGAAAGAATTTTTATTAAAATTCTTCATTTTTCAAAACTGTTTTGATATAGAAGTTCAAATGTTGTCCATAGCGAGAAGGAGGTTTCTAAAGTCTAAGCCATAGTATGTACTGTAAGATCAATTTTTAATCATTATAGGTAAAACTTTGAAAAAAATATTCAAACCAGCTTACATTGTTTGTACATTTGGCCAAGTCCTAGAGTGAATACAAAGCTACAGGACACTGACTGAGTAAAGGATGAGTGAAAATCAAGTAAGAATTTAAGGATATAATTCATATAGGCATATTTTTGTTATTGTTCTGGATTAGCATGAAGGACAAGTGCTAAAATTACTTCATATATTGGCAGATATGGTGGCTGAACTTACAGTGAGGTTCATCCTGATATACAGGATAATGAAACTCCAGAAGGGAAAGGAGCTTGAGAAAGAGACAAGGACTCTTCAGGTGCATTGTAACTATGGAGACTGCTAAATCTAAAGCTAGTGCTTTGGGAACACAAAAATTCGCAGCAATCACTGTCCTAAGGGGTAAATCTCCTGTCTGTACATCATATAGACAAGTTACTCAGGCAAAGTAATAACGATTTTTAATTACGGAAGCTAATTAGAGTTTACTTGCACCTGTCCTTTAAATCTAAAATACCTAAATTTATTAATTCCAATGTCTTGTTCTGATTGATGGAAAGGGTAATGTAATTAGCATAAAGATAACCCAGACAGTATTTTTCCTAAAGCTGGTATTGAATTTGGATGCTTATTCTAGCTGAATCATGGTTCTGAAGCTCTTCAGTTTTCAAAAACACAACAATGGGGAATTTGTGATATTGGAATATGTATCATATTGGATTATCATAAAAAAGGCTTAAATGTGGTACAGTGCATAAAAAAACCTTGCATAATGTCAGAAACTTGAAGAATATGTTTTACTTATTAAATGGAATGAAAAAAACCCAACTCTTGCTATAGTGGAAAAATAGAATAATACAAGACATATTTGTGGGGCAATACTCTAGCTAATTATGCTGCCATTTATAACTAGGAGAATTAACATGGCAGTTAAAAGTTCATGGCTGGTGCTCTGCATTTTTTACACAACACCAGACGGGAAATTGCCTTGTCAATTACAATTAAGGTATCAACATAGTGTTTTAAGGTCACAATGCTTCAGCACAGTAAAGTAGGGTAGACATATGTGGTTATAATGTTTAAGGTATTACTGTTTCATACATAGGTTATTTACATTTTTAACTGCTTGTAAATTGAATTGAGGTTGTGACCAACAGGATGTTTTGATTAAGAAACATTATATATGTTATGGTATGTATGTTAGTGAAAAGAGGTATACAGAGGGTGACAGCTAGTTCATATCTTATTACAACTGAAATTGGCTCCCAAGGAGAGCCCGTGCTGGCACAGGGACCTTATGTTATGCAGTACTTTGGATGAATGAAAATGGGAACTGAAACACTCCTATAACCTCTCTACATACGTAAAACCACAATTTAGATTCCACACTGCTGTCTTCTCACATTCATGACGTTCATTTTCACACATAAATACAGGGAGTCAATGGTAACTTCTTGACCCTTGCTGGAGGAAGATTAACTCAGTCTCAGTTTTGATGTTTTGTGTGTAAGGTGGTCACCAACTTTTAGTCTGTGTCAGGAGAAATACTAGTCAAAATAGGGCTTATATTTGAAGCCATGATACAAATGTAGCAAATGTGTATCAGAAATGCACACACCAAACATTGCCTGAATATCATTCAACAGAAGGTGTGTGATCTGTCTTCTGAGGACTTATTTTCTGTACTCATTCTGAGGTTTGGATTTGTTTGGTTTTCACTGTGTTTAAATAATTTATAGAAAAGCCACATCCAACTCCTCGATTATTTAGACTGTTACCAAACTATGCAAATTATTATTTAAACTAATTTCTGGGAATTTTAAAAAGATTCAAGGATCTTGAGGATATCCTCCCTCCAGGAGGTAAGGTATGGAGTTCAGCTGGATGAGGACAAAGTCTGCTCATTCGCTGCCAAGTGCTGCTATGAAGGGAGCTGGAAGCCCGGGCCAACTTCTCCTTTTCTTGGGAGCTGTATTTAAACTGGAATTGTTCTGCAGGTCCCCATCTATGCCACACTGGAACTACAACTGTTCCTGGTTTGCCTACCTGACCCTGACTGTGACTCTGTGGTTTGATATCCTGGCTTGCACTCAGATTTGCCTCTTCACTGCAGTCTTCTTGGGTCAACACTGCATTGTGTCTGATCTGATCCCTGTTTCTGGACCTGCTCCTTACCCAGTCTAGTTGCTCAGCATCTCCGTTCCTTGCTGATGCAGCCATTACTCCTTCCTACCCTGCTACCACACTTAGATCCCAATTTACCTCCTTACTTTATCTTACCACACAACCCTCACTTCTCTTGGCCATTGTCTCCTGAGCTTTCCATCCTCTAGATAGGTGCATACATTTTTCAAACAGCTTTACATCATGAAAGCATCCTGAGAAAATTTGTAGCTTGAACATATCTGTGGGAGGATCATAACACATGGGAGTACTTTTCATTTCTCACTGAGGTAAGTGATCTCCCCTCCATTTCTAGGTGCTTGTAACACTATTGTGCTGTTCTTGCTTATGCTCACATCCTCTGCTCTGTGATCTCTCCTTGCTGTCCTCTCAAGTTCCAGGTCCTCATACACGCCTGCTCATACAGTTCAATTTCTCATTTATAGCTTCTTTTTCTTTTACATGGAGTTATGTAGGGAATGAAGACTTAAGTGTCAGCCTCTGAGTGTCATAAAGGAACATAACTGTTTCTTGAATTTATCCCAAATAACCTTCAGCATGTTAACACACAACCTCTAGTAATATCTCAGTTCAAAAAAGTAAACTCCATCTCCCTATAAATTAATTTTCTCTAGTGATTGTGTATAGTTTTAGGACAATCTTAGTTGATCTTAAGATAGAGAAAAAAATAAATTGGGACTGGCCTACTTGCTTTTGGAATATTTGTTTTAGTTTTCTGTACTTTAATCTAGCAGGACTGGAATTACTAAAGAAAGAATTTGTGAAGAAATAAAGAATACTGAATACTGAATACTGAATAGAAACAAACTCACAATGATTTAGTAAAAAAAAAAAAAAAAGAGGAATTTCTCTGCCCAGTCACCTGTTTAACATTTCTCATAACTCATCCAAAAGGCCATCAGAACTAGAGCTTGAGCTCTGGTGTATATAATAATGTGACATATGTATATTTCTAAATGTCTTTTTCATTCTCCACCAGCAATAGGAGCATTATATGATGTAGCTAGTTAATTTCCAGTTTTACCCAGTCATATCTGAAAGCAGAGAACATTTGTCCTCAGATCACAGAATTTCTTCCTATAAAGGAACAAAGCAAAACACCAAGTGGCAGCAATACAGCAAACTCAAGAATATCTGGGTGTTTCTACTGGAACCTTTGAGTACTGTGGTTCTTTCGTTCACACAAGGACAGTAAAGCTTATTATTGTTCACTTAGGTTCAAACAAAATATTTCAAAGATGATAATTCAGTGGGAGTGAGGCAAAAGGACCTTGTCTGAATACCTATTTATTATGCAGAGAGCCGAACTGTGGTGTCATGACTGCTTTATCTGATCAGAGGTATCTTCCAGAGAAAACTTGATAATAAATCTCAAAAATGGCTCAGGAAAGGGGGACTGAGAATCTTCACTTTTACATCCAGTTCTTAAGGAACTGTGTTAGGTTTCCATACCCAATTGATGGAGGGACATAGGTGCTTCAGAATTTGGTTCGAAAGAGCCAACCTCCGACCCAACTTCAAACTATGCACAGGCTGCCCAGTGGCAGCCAACAGCAACAAGAACAAAAAAACCCAAAATTAATTGAAATGTAAAAATTTTAATCACCTCGAGAACTGTTTTGCAGAGGGTTTTTCAATGTTTTTTTTTGGTTTTTTGGTTTTTTTTCATGACCTAAAACTGATTGTGAAACTGAAATCTCTGTTTAGCCTCAGATGGAATTGAACCAAATATATTTTTCCAGCTACCACTTCACAAGATTAATATAGCTCAAAGTTTATAAAGTTGTATATTTAGAAATGTTAGCCCTAAAAACTTTCTCTGTCTGTAAATAAACATGGCAGGATACTTCTTGTCTCTACTGATACATTAGATTTCCATCCCTCAGAAGAGGAATAATAAATCTCTACTGTTTTGCCATTCATTCCTTACTCTTTCAGTGCGTTAGGACTGAGAAGGCAAGAAATGTAAGGAAAAATAAAGCAACCATGTCAAAATGCAAGAAGTCATATGATAAGATATGAAGGAATTTCATACTGGCACCAGAGATGTTTTTTCTTCAAGTTTTTAAAAGTTTTAAAATTTTGCTTTATTATTTGCAACTGGAAGGCTTAATTTGTCTTCTGCCCTGTCAGAGTCCCAATCCACTTAAAAACTCTAGTGCTTTAAAGTTATATTAATCAATTGTTTATATATTATTTAAATTTACACCATTATCTTTATTTTCTGAAATTTAAAGAGGAATCTACAGTTTACAAATAAAATAAATTTAAAACACACTATGGCATCTATATAAAATTTTCTCTAGTTTTCATCATGTAATATTTAAGATGCACTTTTAATGTCAGAAGATTAATTTGCAAAAAATTGTCAGGGATAAAAATAAGACATAGTATTATATATTACTGAAAGTCTCTGGAGCATGAGAGAAATAAAATCTTAATAAAAATATCTTAATATTTCCCCAGTATTTACTTTTTACTATTCAGTCTATCTTCTAATTCTCATAATTAAGATTTAAATTACTCTAAAGTAAGAAGCATGTAAGTCTCTCCCAACTCAGGACATTATATGATTCTGTGATACTCTAAGTTGATCAGTTTACTTTGTAGACTGGAAACGAATTTTCTGGGTTTATATTGTATATAGAGTTTCTTTTGTCCACTTATTAAAATAAAAGTGTTTCTCAGAACCATTTCTGCCTCAGTTAAAAGGAAGCAAATATTCATTGTCTGTCTAATCATTGATGTTAATTGTGCCATTAGTTAAAATATATTTTAGTTGTTTCACTGTTCCCTTTTTTCTCTAAATAATTTATCAGAAGAGCAAAAGATTAACATTTTTATAAAATTCAGCATCTACATCTGTACCTATTGCTACATTAGTATTCCTTTTTCTAAATTTTTTGAGAATGTTATCCCCAGTTAAAAGAATGATGAATTTTTAAAATTATAATCTAATATGAAATGACTCCTATGTATTATACAACAGTAAAACTATGATGAAAAATGAAAATAATGTGATTTTCAAGCTTGTAGAATTATAACTAACTAAAGAAACTGATTAAACTGTCATGTGGGATGAATAAAAACAATGTATTTAAAGTGACTAGCTAAGAATATAAAATATAATTCTCAGCAATTATGTTTTATTAGTATTTTTTTATACATCAAACTATTTTTAATTCTTTGGTATTTTTGCATGACATAGAAGAATTTAAAGAAATAACATTCTAAATATTATATTAAATAGCATATTAGAGAACCTTTCCAAAGCTATTTTGTTATATTCTGCCATTAAAAGATTAGGAGTCTTTAAGCAATTTTACAATTTTGAATTCGAGTTCTGAAACTGCTTGAATGAGTTTACCTTTATATACTTTGCACTTCAACCACAGGCCTCTGAGGTTAATCAAAGAAAGAGATTTGAAGCTATAAACCCACACTGCATACAGGTGGGTTATAACTTATTTCACAGTAAGCAAGATAAAAAGGAAAAATAAACTTTCAAGTGAGTTGGACATTAATTTTTAAATTTTAATTCATCATTATTTTTGATGAGGAAATGATGATCTCAATAGAACTTGGCTCTTAATATTGCTTTACCAAATAAAATCAACCCTTCTATTTGTATTTATAATACAAACATTACATACTCAGCAACCTTGTGATGAATGATCCATGAAGTTGTATTTGTAATGGGATGACTACTGATGCTGGTAACTGTGATAAGTACAGGTAACTACTTAAAGTAACTCTACAAATCATTAAAATCCCCCAACTTCCAATAAATTAAACCTATTGAATTATTAAAAAACAAAGGGGTATTTAAAGGAGATATGAAAATTGACAGTTAGCATGAAAACCTTTAAGAAGCAACACAAATCACATTCTTTGGCAGAGACATTTAGACAACAGGTATGTAGCATATGAAATTAATATTGCTAAAATAAAAGTGTTTCTAAATAGCACAGTTGATGTTCCTTATTCTTTGTATGTAACTCTCTAAGAGTTTCATACTACTGTATCTTTGTCTGTATTTCTAAATCAACTTTTCTCAAAAGTCTCAACAACTGGAAAAAGATCACAATTACTGAAATATTTTCTCCAGAAGAAGTTAGCCTAAAAGTAACACTCTACCTTTTCTTTTGGTTTTGATTTCTCTTCTATGAGGAGACAAACTACAGGAATGAGTTTGCTGGCATACGTGTCACATAATTATTCTGCAGTAGATTACTGAGATGCAAATAAATATATGTTGAAAGGAGAAGAGACAATATCATTCAATACAAGAGCAAAAACCTGTGTAGAATTCACCTTTTTGTACATGGACATCAGTTGTGTGTAGAAATTATATAATGGTGAGAATATAGGATAAGTTTTAAGTTTTTCCTTCCTTCATTATATTCTTCCATTAACAATAAAATAAAGCTGGAGATTTTTGGAAGACCCACACTCCACAGCATATCCATGGTATAGGTAATAGTGCCACAATGCCCGAGCTGTGTGCACACTTGGTTGCTTTTTAGCAGGCAGATACTTTCTCCTGTTTTATGAACATCAAATTTAGAATAAGATCCTGAGCAGCAAATATGCAAATATCCTAAATTCCCTTCTCTGTTTCTACCCCTGTTTCTTTGTTTAAAGATCCTACTTTCCATTAGCAAAGACAATGCTACAATATGTATATAACTGTAGTATAATATACTACAATCAGCTAACTCTGTTTTAGAGTAATTCAACATGCTTAGTCTCCTTGATCTATTTTGGGAGGAGTTCCTATTAATTATTAGTACAACATTTAGAAGTCGACAGAGTCATTTGTATTATGTATCTGATTTTCAAATAGGTAAATGCTCAATTAGAATTTAGTATTAGGAAGCTTAAAACTGGTGTGTCAGGTGATAAAGGCCTTAATATAAGGAAGACTTAAGACTGTTGTGTAAAGACTTACACATACTTACAGTAATGTTGCTTTACACCTCCGGAAAAAAAAGAGTGAGAGATGTGAATGAGAAATGTCTTGATTTTGTACATATTGTCTTGGTATGCGATGTCTTGTCTAAAAGAAAAATGAATTCTCATGGTACCCTGTAAAACTTTGTTTGTTTCAATTGTGATAGACAAAACAAATAAAAGTTAAATTGCAATAGAAAAATTTGAGCACAAAAGAAAAGTTGCATAGTATTAGTAAAATTAAGTTACAACATTCTGTCAGTTTTTAGCCTATCCAGTATAGGTATTAGAATAGTCAGGATAGATAGGCCATAGACAGATGTGTGCAAAGAAGCTGTTACTGCCACAGCTTCATATCTACAGTATTAATATGGCAGCAACAATAACAGCGATGTATCTTACAAGTATACACAAACAGAAATTCTGATGAAAATTCAGGTTGCCAAAACTCCTGGTTTTTAGTGAAATTTCACACTAACTTGCTGTGTAGATCTGGAGAAAGATAGGAAGGTGGATTTCCTGTGAAGTTTTATGGTGACTCTATGAAACTACTTTCAAAATTCAAGCTTTTTTTTTTTTTAACATGAACATAGATCTACTTGAAATTTATATTTGATGTTTGGATTCAAAACAGTTTAGACCTCACTTAGAGGTATGAAATGATGCAGACAAAATTATGGAAAATTTGTGCCCCAAAATACATTGCTTATTTGACATCATTGAATTTTGGATGAGCTCACACTGTAGCTCTGAACACTATTTGTAGCCAAGTGCTTAACACCTAAGAGGTGGCTATGTCTCATACAAGGAGCAATGCAGTAGTAGTAGTACTGGAACTACCAGAATCAATCAACAGAAGCTCCATGCAGGAAATACTGGTTTTGAGACATTTTGTGAATATGAATACTCAAGAAGCATATTGGCCCCAGTAGAATCAGGAGGGTAAAGATAGAGATGACTGTCATCAAACTATAGTGATGAATTAGTCTATTTCATTGGAAGATTGAAGCCAATGACAGATGGATGATGGGAATCATTTTTGTGAGCAGCTAATCTCTCATGGAAAGTATATGTATAAGACAGATAGACTATAATTTATAGATAATTTTAGGCCTAAAGTCCCTTATATATTCACTGAACCCTGAAGTAAAACTTGCATTGATAAAATTAAAGAAGAAAATATTCTGAGAATGGAAAAGATACAGTTTTTAAAAGATTTTGAATATATCATTGCCTAGTAAATTCACTGTAGAAATTAATAATATTTACACATTTACAGCCCACATTAATGTGCTATTCCTTATTGGTGAATAAGACTTAACCCTCTTGTTTAAAGACAGTTCATATATGTGAATCTTATTTTGCACAAGCAGTGACCTATTAACAGATATTTAAATGAGAGGAAGCTTTCACCTCCTTCTTTTGACAACACAGCACACTGGCAACTGTATTTAAATGCTGTACTGCATTTTATCCCAAAGGGCTGTTATTAAAACTGTCAAGACATGATAAAAATTAAATTTAAAAAATTCCTCACCCATTGCACGAAAACATATCTGATTCTAACCACAGATGGAATCTGTTTACTATCAATATTTTGCAGTATTACTGAGAAAATTTCACTTTTTAAAAATAATACATGTGCTTAAAGTATATCTTTATCATAAATTAACTAAACCCACTAAATAACCTTTCTCATAAAATTACAGATTATTTAAGTCTAATCAAAAGATTTCTGGAATTTATAGCAATATTTATTAAAATATATCTAAAGTTACAAAAATAAGATCAGCTTATGCGTGCAGTGCTTTTATACAGTGACAATATGAATTCTGGAGTTTATCAATACATAACACTGATATTTTTAACTACTTTCCCTATATAATTACTGTCAACTATCAATACGTGACTGTGACAACTCTACATGAATGAATTATTTGGGGACTCTGAAAAATATTTTTCAATGCTTCAAGGCAAGAACTAGGACCCAGCTTCTGCAAATGTCTGCACGATAGCATCCAGTCAGCTACACAATCTCTCAACCTGCTGATTTGTGTTTCAGAAATACTTTAGCCATGATGAAGCATGGCATGGTATGTTATAGGCTTGACGTGGTGAAAAAAATTATGAGTATCTTCATTCAGTACGTGGTATGCAGAGGATATATGTAAGGAAGAGGTTTTCTAAGGTGAATGCAAGAATCTGAGAAGACCAAGGACATCCCCTTGCTTTGGCTGTGGATAAGCTACAAAGCTTGCTACGTTTTGTTAGGAACACTACAGTCCTGGTAATAATTAGTAACATGATCAGAGTACTGCCTCTCTGTCAGATTCTCACACTTCCTTCTGATGAAACTGAGGTAATAGAAGACACAGCTTCTGTTATGTGAAAGGGACTATTTCACATTTCCTTACTTTAGTGCTTTCACTTTAAAAATATCTTATTTACCTATTTGGCCAGCTTAGAGAAATGTGAGGAAAGCCTCTCTATATCTTGGACAAGTTCGAGCATTTAAATAAAAACACTCAAGTCCTCTAAGTCAAGTTGAACTTACTGCTGTCTGCTGTACAGTATATGGGCATGATGTGTGTGTTAGCTTTGCCTTCCTCTCCCAAAGAGAACGCATCCTCCCATGAATAGACATTGTTATATACTGACAAGTACATGTTGGTGACTATCATAAACCAAACCTACATATTTACAGAACCAGAATCTCAGTCTATCACTTTTTGTTCATTTGATTGTTGGGGGTTATTTTTGTTAATGAAACATGTTCCTTTTATTTTATTCTAAGAATGTAGCTTAGTTTAATTCATTTTTTGCCACTACAGTTCTATTAAACAAAACAAAACAAAGTTAATAGTCTTCATATAAGCAATTGAGCTGCTTAAATATATCTCCAATGACTCCAGACATGTCTTTCCATAAGACTTTGACTATAAGAGCACTGGGACTATACAAATTCTGACTATATCTACTAGCTTTTGAAAGAATGATCCTAAAGGATTTTATTATACTTGTTCAGGGAGAGACAAGAGGTTAATTCATAGTTTTGTACACCCTGTAATGGATAGAGTTACGTGATGTACTCATCTGGAAAACAGAGATGATTAACTGATTTGAAAAATCTCTATAACTAGAAGCTGAAAACTTCTAGCCATCTTGTTATATTTAGTATATACATCATACCCTTATATCCTGTGACTTTGCAGTTCTTTGTGAGTTTCTGCTTTGTGAGTTTCTGACAGAATGTAGAATTAATTGCACTGAATGACCAAAATAATTAAGAAGAAAATCAAGAAGAATATTTCATTTTAAAGCAGTTTAGGGATCTGTTTTTTGCTATGTAGAGTCTAAAAGATAAGGACAGGTAATATGTTCATTACCTGGAGGATGAGCAAGTCCCTTGTGCCATTCACCTGTGACCTTTCTGACTGATAGATAATAGACCTCCAGACTTGAAGAGCACCTTTCTGATAAAAAAATAAAGTTTGGATAATCTTCGGGGTTTAAAATAGGTTACCATTGCTTTTGTTTCATCTATTGTCTTAACAAACAATTTGAATAACAAGTGGGACAGTGTTGTTGATACTTAAGCTATTTCCTTAGTGTAAGAAATAAGGGGAAATAAATCTCCAAGAGGATTGATATACAACTGAGACAATGAACATTTTTCCAACTTCACTTTTCCCCTATTGCTAAACACTATCTACTGTTGGTGTTCACTTATTGTGCAGTGGATAAAGATAATATCACTCATTACAGAGTCATTGTTTTAAAAATCTGACCCAAGGGTAGATTTTTTCCTCTGCCATACCCAACATAAAACATACAAAAGAATGGTGTATTGTACAAACTCCTATCAACCATTCATCTTAATAGTGTGCTGTCATGTGAAAAGGAAGTTTTACAGGAGCCATATTTATTTAACAGCTCAACTAAAGATGGCTTCTTTTAAATCCTATTTTTTTTGTTTCAAGATGCATTTTTTAGTTCTATGTTCTACTTCACTTGATGGATTTGACATGCCTCTAGTTTGTAAATTTGAACCTCCCTTTTGATGGTTTCTTTTTCACTTGTTTATTTGCAGTATTTGCCATATAGGAGGAGAAAATCCTAAAATAAAAAAATATAATAACTTCAAGAACAGAGGGAATTATATCAGAAGATATTAACAATAGGCTTTAATAACTGAAATTAAAAATATAGACATTTCTAAAAAATAATAAAAATCACCTTATTTTCAAAGTCTGGTTCTCCACTAAGTGCCACACACGGTTGTTTCTTGAACAGCGCCAGGGATGGTGATTCCAACACCTCCCTGGGCAGTCCATTCCAATACTTAATGATCCTTTCAGTGAAAAACTTTTTCTGATGTCTAGTCTGAACCTCCCCTGGGACAGCTTGTCCTCCCCTGGACATTTTGTCTTGTCCTGCCACTAGTGACTCAGGCGAAGAGTCCGGTCCCAACCTGACTACAATGTCCTTTCAGGTAGTTTTAGAGAGCATTAAAAAGCCTGAGCCTCCTTTTCCCAAGGATAAACAGCCCCAGCTTCATGGCACTTCTCTGGACTCCCTCTAGCATCTCAAGGTCTTTTCTGAAGTGAGGGACCCAGAACTGGTCACAGGACTTGAGGTGCAGCTTCACCAGTGCTGAGTACAGGGGGATGATGACTGCCCTGGTCCTGCTGGTCACACAGGATGCCATTGGCTTTCTTGGCCAACAGTGGTTGCTCATGTTCAGCCAGCTGTCAACCAACAACACCAGGTTCTTTTCTGCTGGGGTCCTTTCCAGCCACTTTTCTCTCTTTAAGAGAATGGCAGAATGATGAGCCTTTTCCTGGTGTCCTGTTCACAGTATATTTGTGACACTTGTGTGAATTATCAGTTGTTTATGGAAATTTGTCCTCACTTTGTCTCCTCGTCTGCAAGGCTTCAATGCAGGAACACGTTCCCTTAGTACACTTTCTCTGTACAAGCTAGATGTAAAACTAGATGAGATACTGATTCTATAGGCTAATTTTTAACTATGATCCAGGGAATCCTTTCACATTTCAAATATTATCACTTCTAGAATGCTCTAATGCTTGAATAGCAAAGATTCCCACATCACTCTCATGGTCACAAAGTTAAAGTCTAGGTCGAATGCCTTTCTCAATGGGTCATGTGCATCTGTGATACACTAAAATCTCGTCTGTATCTTCAGTGTAATTTAGTTTTATTCTGGCCTGAACCAGGAAAACATATAAAATATTAACCAGCTGCTGGTAAGATCAGAAGACTGATTCCCCAATAGCTGAAATTGAGGACATATTTCAAACTCAAGCAAAAACTAACTCAACAAAAAGTTTGAGTTTGTTTTTTGTGGGTTTTTTGCTAGTAAGAACATATTTCCAGGTCTACTTTATTGATAAAAGTTTTTTCACAGTCTTAGCATCTTTCCATATACAACAATTTGCTGGAACCAATACTGCATAAGATAATTCATTAGGGACAGATGATGCATATTTACTAGCTCAGCATATCCTCAGTGAAGATGTTAGACTATTAGATGTATACAATTCTTTTGTTCTTCTTTCTCAGCAGTTATCCTTACTGATACAGTCAGTGTTTCATCTCAGCATGAAATAATATTAGATAACATTGCATTTTGAGGAAGCAGAAAAAACAACGGCTCCACAAATGGGAATGAATTAGAAATGCTCTTGCAGTAGAGGCCCTGGAGTTATAAATGAGAAACTGATACATGCACTTAGGAAGGGACTTTACATAAAATCTTTCTCCTGCTGTACATTTCTTATTCTTTATCATATTCTGCTTTTGAAAGGCATTTTTTGACAAGTGCTAAAGCAGAATTTCCATACATTATCTGGGCTTTCTTAATCATGTTACTTTTTCTGTGGCTTTTTTTAATTTTTTTTTTTTGTTGTTGTTTGGTTCATTGGTTGGGTTTTTTGGATTTATTTTTTTTTTGTTTGTTTGTTTTTGTTTTTTTTTTTTTGTTTAGTAAAAAGTGCCTGGCCAGAGGACATTTCAGTACTATGGATATTCTGAAAAATGGACAGCATCTTTGCTGTGTTTTTCCTGTAGAGACACATACAAAGGAAAAGTTAATAATGTGATTAAGACTTAAAGCAAAACAAACAGACCAAAGGTACAGGATTAATCTCACTTGACTTGAAACATCTAGTAAACATCACAGCTAACTAATATGGAACTTTTTATAATTAACCAAGGTTTTTAGCTTCTCATTCATTTAACCTATTTTGGATACATATAGTACAACATGCTAAACTGCATCACCAGACATACCTGTAGTATTCTATCATCTTTAAAAGAAAATTGCATAATAAAATTGAGTCAACTTTTATGCTATGTCAGATGACTTTGATCAATATATTCTGTTAATGGCTGCTATAAAACTGTAAATTATTTAAAAAAAAAAAATATTTCCAGACAGGTATCATGTCTGACTTAGTTTCATTCACTCCATGGCTACAGATATCTAGTGGAATTATTTTTTCCAGCTAGCTTAAAATCTTAGGCTTATTAATAGATACTGGTATCACTTAATCACTGCAAAGTCAAAAATAATTATTCACTCTTTTCATTAGATAACACTGATCTGTATAAATATATAGAATCATATATAGAATCATTAAGGAAAGACTCTAAGAAATCCATCCATTTAGCTGCACCACCACGTTGACCATAAAACTATAACCCCAAGTAGCACATGCACGTGCCTTTTACACACCTCCAGGAATGGTAATTTCACATTTTCCAAATTAAATTTTCCGTATTACATTTTCAAGTATAATATGGAAAATCAAACCAAAAAATTTCATGCAAGAGGAAACAGTTCCCTAGCAATCATGAATAAGCATCACAACCTAAATGGCATAGAATCATAGAATACCTCAGGTTAGACAGGATCCCTAAGGATCATCAAATCCAACTCCCTGCTCTGCCTAAAACCATATGACTAAGAGCATTGTCCACATACTCCTTGAACTCTGTCAGGCTTGGTGCTGTGACCACTTCCCTGGATAGCCTCTACCTGTGACCAACAAAATTCTCAGTGAAAAACCTTCTCCTAATGTCCAACTTTAACTTCCTTTGACACAAGTTCATTCCATTTCCTCATGTCCTTTCACCGGTCACCAGAGAGAAGGGATCAGCACCTGCCACCTCCTAAAAGGCTGATCACTTGAGGAAGTTACAGACTATGATGAGATCACTGCAGCAGCTTTAAAACATTTGTGAGCACAGCATTTGTTCCTTCTTAGAGGCCCTAGTTACTGAATTTTAAAATAACAGTGCTTTTCAGGCACTTTAGTTCTGATAGAAGGAGTCAGTAACTTGTCTTCAAAGGTATCTAACAGCAGGTTTGATAGGTAGTGTATTATAGAAAAACATTTTTAATTACATTTAAAAATATAAAAAGAAATAAAAAGAGCAACCATGCATTAAATCCTGCTTCTGTCTCACTTTATACACTGCTTAAAACTTATTTTATTAGTCCTAAGGTTCAGATTAGTTCTTCATTTGCTCCCATGTAACACATTTGCATGCACATAGTCAAGCAGGATGTACATATATATGTATACCCAGGGTTTATTATATATTAAAGACAACTTGAGTTTCTCACAATTATTTTAGGAATGACATTGTCTACTATCCTGTAGATACTTACAAACACATTCTCCCACAAAATTCCCTCATTTTTCCTGCATAAGAAGTCCACATCCCCTCTAACAATCATGCAGAGTTTTATATTTTTTTTACTCTCAACAGATTAATAAATAAATAAATTTATTTTGCCCATCTTCAGCTTACATAGCATTAATATAAGTGTGAAACAAGTCAAAGTCATCAAGAGATGTATTTATTATTTTGGAAACATAACAGTTGAAATCCCTGCCCTTTTGAAATTCTTATACTAGTGAATTTGGTACTGACTTCAGCAGAATAAATGTTCTGTTACTCAGTATTTTGTTAATGCAGTTTATGGAAAATACATGCCTACAGACTACTGAGCTCTATTAACAACCGTCCATCCTTATCTTTGCTTCCTGATGCTAAGTGGGTTAAAGGAAAAGCTGGGAACAAGGTATTTTGGTTTTGCAATAGATCTATGTAATGATGCACAAAGGTGCAATCAGATTCATAACTACTTTTCAACTGGCAAATACTTTCCATTAGGACTTCGAAGGATGATTTCAGAGACTGCTGAAGCCCTAAAATGCCACTGAATGACCTGATTATTTTTATTTCTTTTCTCCTAGAACAAACAAGAATGTGATTCTTTCACAAAAAATTATTCTGGTCCTACAATTTCAGTGACATTTTGAAAAGAGATGTATCTGATAATGCTTTGCAGTTTTGTAATATGTAAGTGTCACACACTTTTACAGTCATGTAAACACTAGTTTCAGACTACATTTAAGATTTTTATAATTGGAATCTTTGAACACTGAATAGACATTTTATAATGCAAAGTATAATGTAATATTATGAAAAATAAATTCTTAAGTATCAGATTCAAACAGCGGAATTATTTTAATAACAGAGAAGAAACAATGAACTCATTCCTTTGTCTCAATATGTCCTAATAACTCACAAATCTGTTTTAAGAATGGGATTATTTTCTCTAGTAGATGGCTTTTCGTTGCTTAAATACCTCTGTGTGGCTCATTGTTTGATATTGTTCCTGGAGGATAATTCATTGTCCCAAAGTATGCTTTTAGCTATCAATGCTAAGAGTGACAGAATGTTGAAGAGTGTAACACAGAATAATTATTTTATGAGGCATTTAATAGTAATGCTTTGCAGAACTGAGATGACTCACTGAGCTTAAGCCACATCCTTCAATTATGATTAGGCTTTTTTTCCAGCAAAAGCTTTCAAGAATGCCAGTATCTGTAATGCAGTGACTCTAAATTTAAATGAGACACACTATGAATGCAAATAAAGATCCTAGAGCAAGAGGGCTTTTGAGGCCTTTTCTGCTGGCCTCTTGATGTAAAAGCTATCTGTGGCACTGTTTCCACAAGACATTTGATTTCCAACCTTGTTTTATGGTTTTTAAGCTAAGACAGGAAAGCTATGTAGACCTTAAACAGTTTCTCCTACATCCTGACAAAAATAGGCTGTAATTCACTGTAGATCATGCTTGTCTTGGAATAGCATGCAGTTTGAAACAACGCCTCTCTTTTGTAGATTTGATGTGACTTTTCAAATACACAGAGCACTGCTAGTACAGCATCTATACCTAGAAAGTTGTTTTGTATGTTTGTCTGGAGTTGATATTTTCCCCCACAAACTTTACCATGCAACCAATCCTGTCCTCCCTATTTCTCTAAAGTTCAATTCACTAACGTAAAAAGAAAAAAAATTCACAGAATTCCTTTTCTTTCTGGTTTCTAGAAAGTTCCTAAACATCTCTAGTATTGGATTTTAAATGAATATAGCTTTCTAGCTATCTACATTCTGTCATTGCAGTTGTAAACTCAGGAAGTTCTTTTATAGTTCTGCTTCCTGCAGCACACACAAATTCTAGAATTGGAGGCATAAGTCCTGATTTCAAAATTTCCTCAGATATTTGGGCTTTTAATCATTATGAGGTTAGTTACGATATTGCAACATTTTTCAGATTTTGGATCCAGATTTCGTAATTGTCCCAGAGGCCATTCTGGTGAGTGTAGTTTTTAAGGCTAATCTCCATTGGTCTTCTAAATGTACTTCTACAGTATGAAAATTCACGTGTTATGGAGACTTCTGTTGCAAGGTTTTCTCTAAAATAATGTATCTATGCGTTGAATAGTTTTAGGCACTAAGTTTTGGAATCCCACTTGTTTAAATATTGTCTCTATATTAGGAAAACCACTGAAAAAACGTTATTTAAACTAAACTGAATGCTTAGCAGGAAGGAGAATTTTCATTCTTGTCCATATGAGTAAAAGTCAGGAAAACAGTTTTGTCAAAGAATTACATTCCAACTACAGAATCTGTATAAGCTTTCTGTAAGCATTTCAGTTGAATGAGAGAGAAAAACTCTTAGGAGTTACTTTAACTTTCAGTAGTAATAAGCAGGGTTTAATTTCATTCAGTTGAGTTTCTAAATTTCATAATAATATTTGGATTGTAGAGTATAAATTAATCTCTAATAGTTACCTGCCTCTCAGAGTTATTACAGGATAAAAAACTCAATTGTGGTAACATTAGATTCCCCTCTTACAGTGGAACAGAAGAATTCAGGATTAAAGAATAACAGATACTGGAGTGTTCCTCAACAAACTGGGTTAATAGTCCAGCATAGAGATTTGGGAGAAACAGATTCTACTAACACAGTCAGACAAAAGAATATCTGAACTTTGCAGATCTGCAACTTGCAAACAGATGTGTACTTCTTATATGATCTTAGTCTATCCTAAATTACTTCACGTTTTAAAAATTAAAATTTTCTCATAAATAAAAAAAAATTTTCTCCAATAAACCAATATATTATTTATAAATACAAAAAATTTACACATGAGGCTACAATTGTCAATCCAGTCCTCTCTGAGAATATTAGTGATTTTTCAAAACAGAGAGAGATATTTCAAAACAGTTTTAACAGAGGGGTAATAGTATTCTGAGAAAATGTTGCATTTCTATTCACAAGGCAAAAAAGGAAGGAGAAAGTAGAAAAAGCTTATCTGTAGAGCCAAAAAAAATTACAATATGCCCTCAATCATAGTTGCAGATTTCCTATTCCTTAATTACTCTGAAGACTTTTTACTTTTGGTGGAGCCATATAAATTCATACTCTACCAGTAACATAACAAGCCTAGACAGAGATTTTTCTGATCTTGGAGGAGGATTTCTATAAGTTTTGCTGCCTAGAAAGCTGAAATACATAACAATTGTATTATTTATTATTGCAGTATCAGTGTACTGTCACTTTAATTGTATAACCATATACCATCAAGGAAACTGTATAGATTTGTAACTTAGAGAAACAGTTAAAATACAAAGATGCTGAATTAAAAAAAAAAAAAAACCAAAAGTCGACAAACTCATACTGATTATTTTAAATTTCTGTTCTAATTTCTGTGTGACTCAATTAACTAGATAGTTTTGAAGGTTTGGCCCACAAGCCTGCAAGTGTGAGAAAGTACAAATTTTAGCTAAGGGAGATTTTCTGGAATGAAGTACTGCATAAGATCAATATTGTAGTAAGGTTAGGAGGCTATAGATTATTGAAAGCAGACTATTTAATGTAGTGTACCAAATGCAATTGACAAAATAAAGTAAATTAGTAAAAATCGATTTGACTTTTGAGTATTAAAGAAATTGGATTGTGAAAGAACCATAAATGAGAAGGAAAATAAGAAGCTCTTTCCTATAATGCAGAATAAAGCTTAGAAGAATCATTTATTGGGAGTTATTTGGAATTTGTTAGGAGTAATTTGCATCAGTTTATTGATCAAACAAGCTGTAGAGAATAGGGGAATTAAACTTCTGTCTAATGAATAATATTTGAAATGTCTGTTGAAACAGCTTCAAAAATTCTAAAGTAGGTCAAAGACTTGATGCAGAAAGTCCTATATTAGCAACAAACTGGCTTCTTTCACGCCCATCAATTCAATTTACTGGTTGAAGGACTGATACAAAAAATCTTACATTACATTTTACCTCTTAAAAAGACATCTGAAAATTTCTCATATTTAACTGCTGCATTTTATACTGTAATGTAACGGAGTAAGGACTTGTGGAACAACACAGTAAATGCAACTCCTTTCCTCCCTTAAAAACAAATGTGCAAATGGTATATGAATTCACGCAAGTTTTTTGGCTTTATCTTAATTTTTGGTACTCATTTGTTTTTATTACATAATTAATGACAATCTGGCGTGATTAGCAGGCTTTGTGCTTGAAAATCTTGGGACCAGAAGAACAGAGGCGTTGAAAGCCAAGCCTGCAAACACAGAGTGGGAAGCATGGGGAAGCACGTGTCTTGTAGAGCACGTGTAAGTCAGCTCTGTTAAAGCAGGGTGCCTCATTTGGAATCCAGACTGTCACAGAACCAAAACAAGCCTGAAAATGCATGCCATATGCTTTCTGAGGGCTGGCTTTAGGCAATGGCCATAACAGCTACTATTACTTGCATTCATGTCATTGTACCAGCAGGAATGAAATCTGAGAGCTGTATTGACCAAAAACAGAAGTATTTTTCATGCAGTTTGATAAATGCTTTTTCAATATAAAACCAAAACATCTAGAAATTGACATGGGCATGGAGAATTCTGATACTTTTTTTTTTTGCAGGCATCAATTAAAAATGAAGACACTGCTCCTCAGTAATAAAATACGTATGTTATGCCAAAGAGATGCCAGTAAAGTTGTGCATCAAACATTACCTCATTTAGAAACACTGGTTTCACATAATTCCTGATAAATAGTTTTGACGAAAGTGGAGCTGTTAATTAGAATTGAAGTTTGAATTCTTCTGTTGGAAAGTCAGATATAAATGTTTCTTGATAATAGTTTATCTCCTTCAACAGTACTTTACTATATTTTAAAAATTTTAGATGAACAATTTTTAAGTGTTTTTTAAAATTTGTTTTTCTCATAATGAAAACTCATGACTTACTATGAAATATGAACATACCTGTAATAATAAAAACTCAGTCATAAAGACTCTTTCAAGAATACTTTACCTAAATAATAAAACTGATGTGAAAACAATGAACATAATGTTTTGGAGTCAGAGATTGTTCAGTGAATCTTTTACAAAAATATAAATGTATTTTTTGATTACATTTCACTTTAAGCTGATCTGGAAAATACTTGTAGAATGATAGTAACAAATTATTAATTTGAAAACTCATGAAAACAACATTTATACACCACTAATTCAATTACTATAAAAAGTGACTACTATGGTTCTACACAGCCTCTTGCTAACTAGATTTTTGGCTGTGGACCTTAATGTTGAGAACTACAATTCAAATTTTAAAATCGGAATTCAATGAGCAGTTGTTTATAGCGCCGCATATTTCCCCTTTTCAGAAAAGTGTGAGACATATAGGAAGCCATGACGAACTCAGTAAATAAGTAACCCCGAAACTTTCAAAAACAAAAATGGAAATTCACAGCCTCTTTTGACAATGACTTACATATATTTAAATATCTTTCAATGCCATAATACTTTGCTTAAAAACAAAGAAGGTTAAGGAAAACATTCATGTTTTAAATACGTCTTTTACTAAAGTGCCAGTAATGGTTAGGCCCATATTTGTCTGGAAGCAGTGGTCTGCATCAAAGTACATTGCCACAGTAGATATCTCCTGCAGACCTACCTCCCATGCATAAAAGAGGAGAGTCTGCACTTCTGGCAGTAACAGTGGGTGTCAAGACCTGCTTCATCATTTGTCTGTGACATTTCAAACTCACAGAGACATCTCCAAAATGACTTACATGAATTGTTTCAATAAACAGACCTTAGATATTTAAACCTTCCTGATCTCTGTGTTTGTGAAGAAACATTTTTCTTTAAAGAAAAAAAACATTTTAGAAGTTTTTTAAGGTGTCTTTTGTATGCATAACATTGTAATTCCCTTCAATCATGCAGGTTGTTTGCATAAACAAAGGATAGGTGACAAAGAAGTGCCAAATATGTTCAATAAGGCTTCCTCTTAAAAATTCACTTTTAAACATAATATATACAAATATAATTTTCAGTGCAAATCCAGTGTAAAAGAACTTTATTTTCTCCGTTTCTCAGACTTGTTATCATTATTTGAACTTTAAGGATGTGATTTATATATGGGATCTTAGTGTCACTGTATAGACTCAGAGTAAAATCTTTAAGTATTTCATCTGTCACTTGATTCAACTTTTGTATCAGGCAGGTACCCAATTGTAAAAACATGAAAAGTAGAAGATACAAAATGGTAAAAATCTTTGGCCTCTTCTTTATATTTTGCTTTTTGTTGTACACTAAGTCACAATCTCCATGCATTATAGCTTGAATTTTTTCTTTTAAATCACAGAAAAACTGTTGCCCCTTCCTCCTAAAGTAATTAAATTTTCACTTTATTGTGCTGCTATCAAAATCCAAGCTCTTATGAAGCTGCAAATTATTCTGTTCTCTTAAGGAAAGAACACCTTGTACATTGTATGTTCCCATTCTGTCACTTAAAAGGATTAAATGATTCAGATTACACCTAAATAAGATTATAATACAATTTCATTTCTAATAGTATTGCTTTGGTATTAGAATCAGAGAAAATTACAAAGGCCTCTAGAATGAATAGAGTGCTATGAATTCAACCTGTAACAGCAGGTGGGCTGCCAAATAGAGATTGTGGTCTTGGAGACTTTCTAGATATCCAGATTTTCCCAATAATATTTAGAAGGATTGTTCCACTCTCTCTTTGTTGACATCTGTATAATTAATATATATTTGAAATAATCTTTACACACTTGAAAATCCACTTCCACTTTTTGAAAACAGTTCATTTTTACTCTAATAGGATTAAAGTAGATAAACCATACATATATTCAAAATATTTGTATTAGCATATTTCAAAGTACCGAAACTTTCCTGCAAATGTGTACAGTCTCTGGACTGTGAACTAGCTAGGAAACAGGAGACATATCAAAGATTATGACTGCCATGGCTGGTGGGATTGCCTTCTGATCTTCTGATAAACACACTGCAAACAATACAGAGCTGTTTTCTGCAGGATTCTTGGCATCCACTCCCTCCATCAAAAACACGGATGTAAAGAACAGGGAAAGTGGCTGGAACTGATAAAGCAAACATTCACCTTCCCACAGATTCCTAGATGCTTTCCTTAAGGACAAGAAAGGATTTATGTAACTCCTTGAAACATACATCAGTCTCTGACTTTTAAAATAAAAATAATGGTTTCACATTGTCAAAAAAATGACCTTGATAATTGGAAAAAAAGAAATTGATCTGTTATTTCTGCATGTACCATTGTGAGCAGATGCATAAGGGTGGCTGACAAACTGAATAAAGACAAACAGCAGGGGCTTTAAACACTCTGATTAATGCTTAAGAATTTTAAGTCAGAACAGCAATAAAAGTATTTTTATAATGGATATTCAATCACTTTTTTCTCCCGTTCTGTAATTAAAAAAAAAAAAAAAAACAAGTGTGATCTTTTCATGCAAGAATGGATTTACCTCATTAGCAGTTTTGTGGAGACCATACCTGGGTTTCTGTAACTACATACAAGAGCTACATGTTGAATTCAGGATAGTATAAGGAGTGATAAAGTATTTTCATAGTCCTACCGAGGGCAATATTTTCCAATCTCACTGTCTACACATTGTGCTGCAAATTGGATATAAATTTGGGGTGTTAAAATGACTCCAAGGAAACCTAACTCATCTCTGTGTGAGGCAATGTATTTTGTTTGAGGGTCTTCCAGTTAACATCTCCGTGGCACAGAAATTTCAGCCTTTTACATTCAAATGAAGTGAATGTTGACAATATTCTGAATAATTTTGATACTGTGTCCTAGGGGGTTTTTTTGTCTGTGTTCCAGGTGAATGGACATGTTCCTGTTCACTTTTAAACATGCTATCTCTTGTCATCACTAATCATGAATACCTTATAAATCAGCAACCATTGCAGAAGAATAGCATTCAGGCATTTCTTTCATGCATTCAGTAAGGACAAGCTAAAACTATGAAAGATACTGATTTGATAGAAAACATTCTTGAATAGTAGCCAAAAAAAATAGCTTATAAAGGATGATAGAAAAGTTTGAAAATTACATTTAATGAAACCTGCACAAAACATATAATTTCATTTGTATCTCCAGTTTTTGCAAAAAGGTAAAGAAATATTTTTTAAAAAATCAGCGATTGATTGGCACTGTTTCTGCTATTTCTACTCTGCCTTTTCGGTCTCATATCTCTCATAGCTATTACAGACCAATTTTCAGATTTGAAGAAAATGAAAAAAAGAAATAAAAAATATTATTTCAGTTTCAAAAGACTCAGTGAATTGAGGTGTCAGAAGCATAGCTAGGAAAGTCTAGCTTTCTAGGAAGACCTAGAAGCAAGACTACATTATATTTCAGATAAGACAGCTAAATCTAAATTAGGCTCTATCTTTTGCTTTCGTCCCAATATCCTCCTCAGTCACAGGCTGCTTTCAGATATTCAGTCTACAGAAGACACTTGTGTTTTCATGGATGGCTGTGAATGTAAATTTTGCTGCCTTTATGAAACACAGAAAGATGAAGGTTTTTAATAGTTATTTTTAGGAAAGAAAAAACATCATTTTCTGTTGCTATTCACCATATTGTTGATGATGCAGACATTATATCCATACATGTATTTGTCCTTCAGTAATATCTGCTACTACTTATTGACACTCTGATATGATACATTCACATGTTATGTGGTAAATATTTGGTTAGTAGTAGAGTACAGCCTGCTCTGTCTTTACCAGATGCCTACTTCAAAATAATTCAAGTAATGAGACTTTCAGAAAAAACCAATGTTTGTCTAAAGAGTCAGAAAGTAGAACTGTGCCTGAATACAGTTTTGGGACTGTATTTTGCCTCATAAATATACATTATCTCACCCATACTAATACTTTAGATCAAACTGTGTTCATAGAACCATGGAGATGGTTTAATCAGATTTAAAAAACACCTAATCAAAACTCTCCCATGATCCCAAAGGATTAGAAAAGTAAGGACCAAGCTGACTGGTGTGGTTGCCACACCTGAATGACAGGTTGAGTTCCAGAGGGAGGACGAAAAACTTGAGAATTGGGCTCATGAGGTTTAACAGGACCAAATGCAAGGTGCTTCACCTGGGTCAGGGCAGCTCTCATTATCAATCCAGGCTCAGTTCAAGAGCAGCCCTGCCAAGGAGAACTTGGGGGTGCTGGTGCATGAGAGCTGGTCATGAGCTGGCATTGTGTTGTTGCAGCCCAGAAAGACAATTGTATCCTGGGCTGCATTAAAGGCAGTGTGGGCAGCAGGGCCCACGGGGAGGGGATTCTGCTCTGCTCCTGTGAGACTCTACCTGGAGTAACAACATCCAGTTACTCCAGTGCCCAACACAAAAAGGACATGGACCTGTTGGAGAGAGTCCAAAGGGGTGTCACCAAGTTGATTAGAGGGATGGAGCACCTCTCCCAGGAGGAAAGGCTGAGAAAGCTGGGATGGTTCAGCCTGGAAAATAGAAGGCCTTGGGGTGCCCTAACTGCAGCCTTCCAGTACCTAAAGCGTGTCTAGAAGAATGATGGAGAGAGACTACTTACAAAAGCATTTAGTGACAGGAGAAGGGGGAATGGCTTCAGACTGGAAGAGAGTAAGTTTAGGAAGAAGTTCTTCGCTGTGGGCATAATGAGGCACAAGAACTGGTTGCCCAGCTATGTTGTGGATGCCCTATCCCTGGAAGTCTTCAACCAGGTTGGATGGAGCTCTAGAACCTGTTCTAGAAAAAGGTGCACCTGTCCATGGCAGGGGGTTTGGCAATTGATGATCTCTAAAGTCCCTTCCAACACAAGTCATTCTGTGATTCTATGACTGTTCATTTCCTGGCATCTGCCATCACTGGACAGGGCAGATGGCAGGTATCCACTTCCCTTTTGTGGCCTTATTGTCCATCCATTTTTAAACTCACTGGCATTGTCTGCCTTCACAGCTCTAAAGGGCAGTAAGATCTAAAAGTTGTAATACAGTAGGATTTGATGAATAACAACATTATTCTTTCCATATCAAAGAAATGATGATGTTCACAGAAATGGAGAAGTGGTCAATCTCATGCAATACCTTCCTCATCATGCCAATTTTTTTTTTTTTACTTTTGAGTTGTTATTGCACATTTTATAGATGATTTCAGTGGAATGCAAAAATTGTCTTCAGGATATCTCTGCTGAGATATAATTGTATTTTCCTTAATATATTACTTTATGTTTATCCATGTTAAAGCTTCCTTGCCACTTTTTGTTTACTCAATTTTTTTGAAAACCTTCTGCAATTCCTCATCATTCATATGATATAAAATTACTCAAAAAAATCCATAATATCCTAAAAGTCTCCAATCTTTTTTTCTGAAGCAAAAAATACCAACAAATCAACAAAGCAAGGAAGACGCTTATTTTAATTGCAAAATAACTCCACAAAGTTGAGGATTCAGATCTGCAGATCTCAGATTCTCAGATCTTCTGGAGAAAAACATCATTCCTTCAAGGAGAGAGGCACAAAGGAACAAAACTGCCACAGTAAAAAAAGCAGAGAAATTAAATATTAGAAAAATTCCACTTTAATCCTGACAAGGACAAATGAGAGAAAACTACATTTGCAGACAAGTTAGTTTTGTTCATTAAAAAAAACAAACACAGAAAAATCCAAACAAAAAACCCAACAAAACCAAACAAAAAACCAAACAAAAAACCCAACAACTCCTCCCCAAACAAAACAACAACAAAAAACCAAACACAACAAAAAAGTAATCTGTGTGTATAACTTTAGACTATTTCATATCAAAACATCAGTACATGACTGTAAAATGTGGAAAAATTTTATATGGAAGCAAAAATTAAATCATAACAACCAATTTTGAAAATCTACCTGAAAATCTTGGTATTATGAAACTTAGGAACTGCAGACATACCTGTCCTTCAGTTATTGCTTTATTTTCCTATTTACCTCTAAATTGGTCCTAAGAACATACTTTTCTTTTAGAAAACATTCTCATACCCTCTGTGCCTATAGTTGAGGAGTGAAAAAGTTTTTAACACATACCTGCGACAGTTCTTTACCTCTGCTGGCACTTCCCCATCCAAAAACAGACATATCATCCTCATCCTTTTCTTCTGTCTCTCCTATCTGTTCCTCTTACACTGAAATGTATAAGTAATGGGGTTAGAAACAGGAACAAAAGGAGAATTGTCAGTGTGAAAAAAAATCTCTTCTTGCTGTTATCTAAATAATAGCATAATCTGCAACAAATATTTATCACTGTCTGGAGGTCTGCTATAACAGGTAATTGTTCTGCAATACCATCAGGTGACTTTCACTGCTCATCTGTGTTTCTTTCTGTTTATGTCAAAGTTGCAACATTCTATTCTCTCTTAATCTTTTACATACAGTGAAAAAAAAGGGTTTACAGACTACTATTTAGCTCATAATGGCAAACACACAGAAGCATACAAATACCAGAATCAAGATTGTCTGTATCCCTTTTTGTCAGTGCCGTATTACATTTTTTAGGTCTATGAAATGAGGATATACTTTTTCTATCCTCCAAATCCCTTCCTCATTCAGTCTTGAAGCAGACAGTTCTCATTAATGAGCAGTTTTCCTTCTTTTAGCCCTCACCTTATTAATAGTCTGTACCCAGACTTTTCACTGAAGATTATTCAAATCCTGCCCTGAAGACAGAATTATTTATTTCTCCATATATTTTTTTATAGTGATCAACCCGGCAGTACTGAGTGCTTCACAAATATTCACAAAATATGATGATCAAATTATGGAATGTCTTCCATACAGGGAATGATAAGCTGGGATCCATGAGTTGTAAAGAGAAAAACAAGGACAATAAGCTAAAAATTTGCAAATTTTGTGTGTCTTGGCAAAAAATCTATAGGGAAAGATAGTTTAGTTTCTCTTCATGTACAAGAACTAAAGGATAGCAAAAAAACCTGATATAAGTAATGTTCAAAAAACCACCCTTTTTTTTTTACTTTTTCTTTTTTTTTTAATAAAAGCCAAGATTTTGTACCTGGAGGATGTTGCAGACATATTTATTTATGATATATACATGGAAATTCCTGAACATAAGCTATTAGGACTCTGGTAAAAAGTTAAAGTTGATTATGTATATTTTCCACATTCTTACTTTTTCATAGAATCATAGAATAGTTTGGGTTAGAAGGGACCTTAAAGTACATCTAGTTCGAATCCCATTGTCATGGGCAGGGACACCTTTCACTAGACCAGGTTGCTCAAAGCTCCATCCAGCCTGGCCTTGAACTTCTCCTTTTAATTAAACACATGCTTATTGCTTCTGATTGAATTACTGTCTGGGGCTAGGTGTGCCTTCAGTGTAACCCATTCAGGCCATTCCTAGGTTCTTATTAATTAACAATCAGTTGAGTGCATATTACTCTTCTTATTACTCTTCTTTTTTTTTTTTCTTTNTTTTTTTCTTTTTTTTTTTTTTTTTTTTTTTTTTTTTTTCCCAGTAAGGAAATGAGATACTAGAGAATATAATTTTTTTTTGTCAAGGAATTCATATAAAAATTTGATCCTGATTAGTTCAGAGAGCTGAACTAGATGATCACTTGGGGACTTTTCCAAATTCAAGTTTCATGCCTAAGGTATTAAAGCCAGAGAGGTTCATTTATTTTTTAAAATATCATGTGATACATTCACGCCAGAGGAAAATGTTCCAACCATACCAGCTAGGTCTTAACAGCCTAGAGTATTTTAATAAGAGGAGATACTTAAAATATTTTAAATGTGATGTTACCTTACTCAGAAAGGGAATATGGGTATTTTAGTGCCTTCTCTAGACCAATGTAACACCTATTTCTCTTCTCCACTTTGGAAAAGGGTGAGCGATCTCTTTTATATAATCTGCCATCTAAACTGGTGTCATTCAAACACAGTTTCAACAATGAGGACATTACTCCATGCTGGAACTAGATTTTTAGCAATTTTAAATCCACCCATCTCAACCCACCTCTTGTATGCAAGACACCTTCTGAAAGCATGAGAAGACATTGCAATGCCTTTTCTACAAAAAAACCTGTTGTATTTAGAACTCAGGTATTTGTATAAATGGATTTTCAAGTTATTTTCTTGATAAATCTGGCATTTGCTGAGGCTAAGTGAGACTTCCTTCATTTCAGTGAATCTGTCCTTCAGTTCTTAGTACAAAGTGTTACATTTCTCAAAGAACTTATAAGAATTTATAATTTAATATGTTAATTATGAGTATCATCTCTCCTTTACCTTCTGGACATTGATTCAGTTCCTTATTTCTCTTGAACAGTTACTCATTTCCTGACTCTCTGAGGCATTGATACATATGCTGTTGGATTGTGTGGCAAATAATAGACCAATAGTTTTTAAATTAAGTCTTTTGATTTAAGATTTCCTTTTAAGCCACCTGCAAAATGTGTAAGAAATATTGTTATTTCTTGATACTTCAGCAGTCACAGAATAACTTGGGTTTTCCATGGTAAAAATTAAAGCTCCTGCATTGAACAATGGAGATCAGAGGCCAATATAAGTAAATCCAATATTATTATGAGATTATTTTACAGAGAGAAGAAATGGGTTAATGTGAGAGAATCTGTGTGTGACCATTGGAGGTTTCAATGCTTATTCCATTAACATCTATAAGACAGAGAGACACATCACTCAACCAGTAGTCAGTGCAGTAGTTGGTTCAGTATTTTTGTCATTGTTTCATTGTTAAAATTCTGAACATTTTCATTTTATGGGCAAGTATTACTTAACCAAGCAGCTCAGAAATGTTATTGTTTAAAAAGAAAAGCAATTTGAAATAAGTATCTAGAGCACAGATAAACATGAGTTACTACAGACAGTGACACTCACTGATTTGAGGTGCTAAGCCATTTTGGAAGAGCTAATAACAAACTTACAAAAGAACTGTGCATTGCTTGTAAACTTCTGAGATACTCTTTTTAATTTGCCATTATTTTTACTCCTTTAAAATACGACTTGGACTTTTACAGGGCTTGCCAATTTTATTGATAGTAATTTTGTACCTGCTCTCTTCAAGTGTTTCACAAATGCTTTAGATTTAGCTAAAATGCTTTCCTTTCATTGTGAAACCTTTAATTATTACGTATTTTTCATTTGACAAATTCACAGACTGCTGCCAGGCAGACTTCAAGCTTCTCTTGACCCCCCTCCAAGACTCAAAATGCTGTCATTTTCTCATCTGGTTTACATCTCCCTCACAGTTTCCTCAAGATTAGTTGTTGAATATCATGAGTTGGCTAAAAGCTTTGTTCCTAGAAATCCATGTTTATCGATAAAGAGCAAAATTTGGGCAAAAACTGCAAAATGCAATGGTAAAGATAATGTCTTGTGATCAGTCTTATCAGAACTAGAAAATAAATTCAAATGGTTACATCAAAGAAGATTCTTGTAACAGTGTGAAGAGCTTGTTTTATTCCTCTCCTCACCTCTTAACAAAACATGACTAATAATCAGCCCACAAATGCAAGCTGCACTTGCTGTTCTTCAGTCTAAAATCTGTTATCACTTCTTTCAGGTTTTCTCATGAGGTCAAAAACCCCCACCAACAAATGTGAAAGCTTTTCCTCATCCAAATTAAAATAGTGTTTTGGTTTCTCATATTAAGTTCTCATAATTAGACATCAATTAACAGGAAAGACATAGACTCTTATTTCTATAAATACGCAACCTTCTATTTTTCTACTTAATTTCTTCTCTTTTGGGGTGAATTGCTCCTTTATAATGTAATGAAGTTTACTAGCATTCTGTACTCGTACTAAAATGTTCTTAAAAATTAACTTTTCTTGAGAAACAGTATTGTTCCAGGCTGCAAAAGCAAATTAGATATTAAGTATTAATATTATCTTTCCTAATAAAATGGTGAACAATTTGAAAATAAAATTGGTATATTGACTCTGATAAAGAGCCTAGGAAATATTACAATTAGGTAAGGGGAGGAGAAGGAGAAAAGGAGTATTTAAAGTTTTTTGGTGTACAGGTTTTCTTTCTGAACCCAGGTAAGAGCTGGGAGCCAAGTAGGTATCTGCTTCCATAACAGACATCCTAAACACTTCTGTTAATCTCATGATTCACTATTACTTCAGGGCTCCTTGAATATTCATATATTAACCATCAACACACCCTTTTACACTCACAAGTGACACTGCTAATGGCATAGCTTTAGAAGAAAAAAAGCACTGGGGGAAAAAAATTACCATATTTTATAATAGTTAGCATGACACTCAGGAACTTAACTTTACTGGCAGTAACTGATCCAGCTATAGACAGCTAAATCAGCAATGATCCTAGAGAGAGAAGAGACAGCACTGCTGAGGTAGTATAAAACTCAACTTTCTGCTTTGTTAGCTATGTTTAAGAGAATAACCATGTAAATCAAAAATATTTTGGAAAAAAATGTTGGGCTCCAGGGCAGACTTCTGGCAGAAAAAGGCCAAGGGGAAATTATCTAAAGAGAAAGATAATATACCAAGGCTGGTACAGGGAGAAGACAACATATGCAGAATATGTGTTTTGTACATGAGTTTTTGTTCAGATATATGACATTAGTATCTATCCAATATGAATTTCTGTTGACATGAGATGTTGATTTTTCTATGTACTTCGGCATATTTTTGCCACCTAACAATTTTATGGCCCTAAAGGAATCATTACACATTTAAAATGGAAAAAATAATATACAAAATAACATAGATCTATCATGCTATATATGGCTTGTCGCTTTTTTCTTTTTTTTTTTAACTGATGTGCATGTTTTGGGTATTTTATTTTTATCATTTTATTTTACAAGTCTTTAAAATGGGATTTTTGAAGAAAAAACATTCATACAAAAACTTGCTATCTTACCTACAAATATTCTGTAATACTTAACTTCTCCTCATCCTTTTATCCCCTACCCATCCAGTTTTGGCCTCCCTCACTTTCTGCACAATCTGGTGCAGAAACCTTCTCTTCTGCTGTTTTTGGCATCTGAAACAACATACCTCTACTTTGCCTTTTAATTTAATTTGAAATCTCAGCTGAAATCTTATCTTTCTTCCCATGTTTACACCTCCAAGTTTCACTCCCCTGCTGGTGTAGTTTGATTTGTAGTTTTACAACATGCAAAGCATAATTGCTTATTTTAAACTGAAGAAGCTAGAAAGAAAGAGCAATTTAATATTTTTCTTTTCAGAAGAGGCTTTTACAGGGCAATCCACTTATTCTGTCGGTTTCTTTCATGTATGTGCCACTAAAAATATAACTATGTTTCTTTCAGACATATAGTAATTATGACTGAACAAGAGTAATAGAAAATTAACTTATTCTCATGACAAAAAAAAAAGGAAAAAAAAAACCATTTAAAAGTTTACTTTGTTTTTTTTTCAGTCATAGTTTTCCTAATGTGTGTTGATTTAAATCTTATCTATGAATATGAAAATGCACAGTGGCTAACATGAGGAGTTCTTCATCTGAATTCCTTGCTTTTAACTGTAGGATAAAGTATTCTCATCCTCATTTTTCTCATGTCCTTGACATCTGTGACAGCACTGCAGAGAATGGGAGATAACTGCTGTATAGTATTTAGACCACCAATCTGCTGTAATAAAGTGATTTTGCTGCTACAGCTCCTGGATTTCTCTGTGGGCTGTCTTCTTTCAGAAAAACAGTTTCCTTTGCTGACTTGTTTTTTGTTTCAGGAAACTCTGTGTCACTTTATTTGAGAAAACAAACATCTCTGCATTCTTTGGTTATACTATATACTGTAGGTTAACATAATTAACTGAGTTTACTGGTTTTCTGAATTTTTTAGAAATAATCTTTTGCTAAAGAAGAAAACATCCATTGTGTTCATGAAATTCACAGAGATTTATGCATGGGTTCCAAACCTCCATCTAAGTGATTCAGGGCTAAATATAATAATTTTTTTTATGCCAGCTTTTAATTGAGTAATGGTGTGTGAAACTCATGTGGCACAGTGGGAAGCATACAAAAAAGAATCTGAAAGATCATAATGACTTCAGAACGTCTATGCATTTGAAATTAGGAAGATGTAAGAAAAATCTAAGTCTTGTCAGTCACATAACATGAAGTAATGGGATTATGCAAAAAATGTGGTTAATAATGCTTCACTATAAATGCAGCACAACACAGTGTGAAACATGTGCCTAAACTATGATATATTATTTAAGAAAATGATCTCATTATTTAAAAAATGATTAAAGAGTTGTATAGTAATCCAGTTACAGAACAAAATCTAAAAATACAGAGTATATGGTTTATATTTCCAGGTTGCCATCTACATTATTTTTCAAAGTTTGCTTTATTTGTTTAACTGAAAATAGTTATTTCATATTTCCCATAATTAGTAACTAAAATTGTTGCTAGGACTCTGAAAAGCTATGACAATAATGCCCAAGTAGGGTCTGTTTTTACATACAAATGTTTGCACATATGACAGTAGTTACAAGGATGTTTTTAGTGCTTCCCAGGTATCCTGGAGTTCACACATAAGCAGATCTAGATCTTTCCTTTCTCTCTCCTTAGAGAAAATAGGGACTAGTTGGATGATTTTTCTGAGACTTCATCACTGTATGGTCTATCAAACAATGTTCTAATTCCTTCATTTTGGACTTCTTTTTGACCACTAGGTTATATCTTTCTACACTTTCAGTTGGATTAAACTCCCTGTTTCCCTCCAGAGAGTCCCAGTCTAAAAATTGTCCACAACTGTTAATTAGCTCCCAGGCTTAGGTCCAGGTAAGCTGGAAGTGGAAATGTGTATAATTTTTTGCCAACAAGCTTAGCCTGAAGACTTTCTGGATGTAGGCTTAATCTATTTCTTTATTTACTTAAATTCTCAACTTGAAATCTGTGAATAACACTCCACAGGTATAACTGAGTTTCTTAAATCCTACAGTTCTGAATACTGTAGGTATAGAAACAAATGACTTCCTGTGCAGACTATTGTACCAAGCCACCCTTTTATTGGAGGAGGTCACTATCTTCCTTAAACAGGTATTACTTCAGCATGCTGCCTTGCAGGTCTATTTCTAAATAAAGATTATTCATGAATGAATCACCATCTGGTCAAGGAAGGTGATTGTCCCACACTGCTCTGCACTGGTTGCAGCCTCACCTTGAATACTATGTGCAGTTTGGGGCACTGCAGTATGAAAAAGACATAAAACTGTTAGAGAGCATCTGAAAGAGGGCTATGAAGATGGTGCAGAGTCTAGAGGGGAACCTATAAGAGGAGTGGATGAGTTCACTTGGTCTGTTCAGCCCGAAGAAGAGGAGACTAAGACCCCACAGCAGGCTTCAATTTCCTCCCAAGGGGAAGAAGAGGGGCAAGCACTGATCTCTTTAGTGACCCAATTGAGCCAACTGAATGGTACGAAGCTGTGTCAGAGGAGCTTTAGGCTGGATAATAGAGAAAGGTTTTTCACACAGAGAGCAACTGGGCACTGGAACAGGCTTCCAAGGGAAGTGGTTGCAGTACCAAGCCTGATAGAGCTCAAGAAGAATTTGGACAACAGTCCCCCACACATGGTGTAACTCCTGGGGCTGCCCTGTTCAGGGCCAGAAGTTGGAATCTGCTGATCCTAGTGGGTCACTTCCAATGCAGAATATTCTATGATTCTATGAAAACTGGAAGAAAAGTGAAAAAGGATGTCACTGAAGCAATTCTCAATAAGAGCTTCTAATAGAAACAACTTATATGGAAAAATTATAAGGCTGAGGGTATATAGTTCACAAGATAAGATAATATACCCCACTGGGGATGGTTTCTCAGAGGCTTATAAAACTGAGAGAAACTATATATTAAAGTGTGAATTATTTTATAAACCAGTTAAACCAGATAAACCAATTATCCATTAGAATACCCATTTGTGATATGATATGGAATAGGTCCTACAAAACTGACTCAGGTCTCCTGGACATTTTAGAAATGGTAACCTAGAAAATGTAATCTCTAATCAAAAGAGATGAGGGTTCTCAAACTCAAGAAGTCATTTTGGGAGTCATCCCAATCCAAGGTGGATAAACCCTTCCTGACTGCAGATCATCTGTAGTACTGCATCCAGGTCTGTGGCTACCAGAGCAGGAAGGACAAACGTTTGCTGGAGCAAGTCCAGAGGAGACCACCAAGTTGATCAGAGGTCTGAAGTACCTCTCCTATGAGTTAAAGGTAAGAGAATTGGGTATGTTCAGCCTGGAAAAGAGGTTTCATGGTGTCCTTATTGTGGCCTTCCAGTACCTAAAGAGAGTCTACAAGAAAGATGAAGAGAAACTATTTACAGGAGCATGTAGGACAAGGAGGAATGGCTTTAAAATAAGAGAATTTTAGGTCTAGGCATTGGAACAGGATGGCCAGAGAAGTTGTGGATGCCCTATCCCTTTAAGTATTTAAGGCCAAGTTGAATTGAGCTCTGGTCTAGTGAAAGATGTTCCTGTCCAATGCAGGGATTTTGGAACTAGATGATCTTTAAGGTGCCTTCTGTGATCATGTTAAGCCTCTTTGGCTGGGGGATCTGAACTTCTGCCACACAATAGCTGCCACACAGGTTGTTGGCTTACACAGCTTCCAGTCAGCATTGCATGACTGAAGCCAGCCATGACAGCTGAGGTCAGTTGCAGGTCAACCAGTGAAGGGGCTCATTTCCTCATTGAGCAAGTACACCTGTGTTTCTTGAGAAAAGGATCAAAGGCGATGTGAGAACAGAATTCTACAAAAGTAAAAAGGGATGCTAAAACATAGATGCTGTTACAGAAGTCATTGATTTAGCAGACTTGATATGGAGAAAAGAGTGTTATAACAAACTGGTATACATCACAGAAAATTAATTTTAACTGAAACATATCTTTGTACAATCTGGGGAAGTAGTTTTAGTTTTCATCATGCCCCTATCTCTATTAGATGACACTGGCATGGCAGCAAAAGTGATCAGTTTGGAGATATCCTCAACAGACTTATTGCATGATTTATATATCCTTCAGTTAGACTAGAAAATAGAAAGGAAAAGTGTTTGTCTCCAAATGTTGATCGTTTAATCGAACAAATGTTGGAAGAGTCCATAATTATACCAGTGCAAGAAAGTGAAGCAGTCAGAGATGATAAGGAGTAATTTAACCCAGCATAAACTGTCTCTGGTAGTGCTAGACATGGGGGAGTAAATGAGATAAATTACCTGTATGGCTTACTGTCTTACTTGCCTACAAAGATACGTTATGTGTGGGGATAAACTGAAGTACAACAGGAGAAAAAAAATCAAGTGTTTGATAAAAGTTTTAATTGGTTTTGCAAATCTCTTATATGAGCTAGTCCCAGCTTCAAATAAGGTAATTCAGCAGTGTGGTCCCTGTTTATAATGAACACGAGTAGACTGTAAATTTTGGGCAGTAAGTCTAAGTCTCTAGAAAATAACACTGAAAAGTGCAACAGCATATAATGTACACAGGAAAAAAAAGTCAAGTTTTAAACAACAGATGCAGAATTTAGATAATGTATCTAGCTGCAAAACCCAAAATGAAATCTTTGAAGTTTTTATACTTGTAATTTAATGAAGAAGCAAAATTAGGTTCTTTTTTCATAAGTCTCTTCTAACATTTTTTGTCCTTGTAATATTTAATTCATATGTTTGTGCTAAAAATTTCAGTGACTTCACCTTCAATTGTCTGTCCTCCTTCTACCCTTCAGATGAATGCAGTACTTGAAGTTATGAGCTCTCTCCTGAGGTTTGTCATAAAAGGTCTCCCAAGATGAAAAAGGCATTTCTGGCTTGGTAATTTTATCTGAAAAGTAGTGTAATTGCAAAAATAAAACTTTTCAACACAATCAGGCAAAAAAACATAAAGTTTTTCATTGAAATGAGACCTACAGAAGTTTAGGTCTATTCTTACTTGAAAAAATAGCTGTATACCAGCTGAATTCTCTGAAACAAGAGCCAGGTCATAAAAAAAACCTATTGATTTTACTATTTTATTATAAAAATTAAAACTGAAAATAATGCTTAAATTTGCTATTAAGGTAAATATAAAATGCAATATTGTAAAAAGTTGTATTTTGAATAGACAAAAGAGAGAGGGAAAGAAAACCCCCCATGCATTGTTTTGCTCCTTTTATCATAAGGAAATTGAGATGCAATTAGTCTAAGTGTATAATGTGGTTGTACAGAAAGGCTGGTTCAGAAGAAAGAGTTATATTAAGCCAGACCAACAACACGAGGCTTTTACATTCCACAGAAAAAAAAAAAAAGTACTGTAAAATAATATCTATCTTTTGAAAACATGAAAGACACAGGCAACAACAGAAATACAGACTCAAAATGTTTCAGATTCTCTAGAAAAAAAACCCCAAGAGTCTGAAGCACCTTAGAAATAATAATGATCTTTCAGGTTCTATAGGATTTATGAGACACTAGAGTTGCCTCTAGGTAGTTTACTTGACTGACTACCTCTACAATTCTCAATGATTGCTGAAAAAGCAGACAGCTTATGCTGTACACCCACACAGATGACCAAAGGCTTTCTGCAATTCATTTTCTTTTTTTTGCTTTGTGCCTCACTTAGGTTACATCTCCCCCAAAAACATTATTTCTTTTATGGGCATCATCATCTGTGTTTCCCAAAAATGGATATTTCATTTCAAGGCACTATGAGATACATAGCATTTCAATTTATCCTGATTTTATAAATACAATAACACAGTACCCTGTGATTAACATGAATAAAATAGCAGCTTTGGACTCTGAGGGTATCCAAATCTTCACTCCATTAAGGGACCCTGGTAGTACTACCCTTTTTTTTTTTTTGGTCAATTTTTCATTATGCTAGGAAAGTAAAAGAGACACTCCCTACCTCAAACACTTCCTGTTTCCCACTAGTTCTTTCTCCTCTGGGTCTCTTAAATGAAGAAGCCTCACTGAGTTCACAGTCATCTCCCTCCATCTCCTTTGTACATACTCCCACCCTGAACAGGCTGGGGAGAATGTCTATTTTTGAAGCTTCTTTGAGCACTAACATACATGAAAAAGATGATAAAGAGAGAGGGAGAAAAGACAGTGGCACATGTAACTGGAATGGAGACACAAAGATACCAAAGGGCACATTGAGAAGAATGAGAGGGCTAGTTACAGTTAGAACTGTTGAGTAGCAACAAATCTTGTAAAACAAGACTTATGTCAGACATAACCTCTGAGAAACACACCATTTATTTCATCCTTCCCAGAAGTTTTCTCTTTCATCCTCATAATTCTTTTATGTAGACTACGGTCTGTAATGTAGATGTCTGAGTGGATTAGAGTTTTTTTTAAGAGAACACTGAACTCTGAAAAAATCTGCTATTGCAGAGTGTTCTGTCGCACAATTTGTGATGGTTGTGATTGACAGCTAGCAAGAGGTAGTTTTTGAGCCTTCTTCCTTAATGTGTTTACCTTCCCTTTTCATCCTGTCATAATGGTATTCTTCCAGACTTTTCTCAAAAGGAATTTTATGTATCTATATATAGTTTGTGAATTTTAGTCATTTCAGTTTAGGCACTGTTGATCAACAGCCTATGTCTATGCTGGAGTGCTAAGGCAAGTATCCACCTTTATACCTTGCTTTTTTAAAAAACCTCTTGCTTAATTAACCCTCAATCTTAATCTTAACCCTCAATTTCCATATATAAAGTATAAGAATCACAGACCCAGCCTTCTGAAACACATAAATCAGTGGACACAGAGAATAGGATGGGTCTTAACAGACTCTTAGGTCCATTAAGGATTGTCTCTTTATGTCCAAAGTGCCTTCCTTTCTTGGTTCAAATAGATGCTATTTCCAATTTCCAGATGGAATGTAGAAACACAAACTATTTCTCCATGTTAAATGTGTGAAGTGTTTTATTCATAAAATGTAACCAATATATTCAAAGCTGTTCTATGTTAATACCAGAACATTTATACAGGATGTGAAATGCCAGAATGTAATTGTCTTTGCCAATACAAATCCAAATATTAGACCTTGCCCTCTCCAGCAAGACATTGCTTATTTGTGTCATGAGAGAAATATAACACAGACTTGTCTTTGACATTACCTACTGTTTATATAAAGTCTGTTCTCTTACTGTATAGCAAGAAACTGTATTTTGACTGCTATCTACCCATTCTAGCAGGTACTTTAGATCCATATGGACTAAGTAAAAAATCCAAAGCTGTTTGAGAATTGCATAAAAAGCAGGACCTCATCTAATTACAGAGATGCTAATCCACTCTTAAAAACAGAAACAAGATTAAAATAAAATGTCAAATTATTACTTTTCACAGTTCCTATTCTTATTGTGAATACTGACTCTGAAAGAAAGCAGAGCATGCATGTAAGTAATCATATGCCAGCTCAGTTTAGTTCCTCCAGTGATGTGCAGAATATATGTTCTTGTGCTCAGTGCTGTACAGTATGTTCTAAATAAGCAGAATATGTACCAAGCCTTTTGCAAAAGGAGTAAACAGAAATACATGTGCATGAAATCTTAAAAAATATATCCCTAAAAACTTTCTCCACGACAATGAAGCATGGCATTGTATATCTCTTTCTAGCTGTGCTGGATGAGCCTGGCTCATTCAACAGACATTATAAGACTTCTCCAACTGAGGGTCTCTCCCTATAATTCCCTGGTTTCATGGTATTGGAAGGAACTTTAAAATACTATATTTAAAGAAAATATTACTTATAATTGTATTCACTTGTCTTTTCTAAAAGATTTTGATTTTCCATTTTGTTTTTATGCTACCCACGCACAAGATTTCCAATAGAGAGTACAAGGCAGGCATTGCTTAGCTATTGAGAAGAAACAGCAATATTTAAAACCTGTAAATATGACTCCAACAAAATATTTTTATATTTTGTTTGACAGGAAAAATGAAGTAACTGAGGATATCTCACATGAAAGCCTAATTTCCTTTAAACTGATTATTTGATTAATGTGGTAGGATAGGTTGAGCAGTCTATCAACTTTTACATGTCAGAAGACGCCTTAAGAAACATACAGAACTTCATTTTTTGTGAAGACTGAGTCCTTGAAAGTTAGTTCCTTAGGAGATTAGGTGGAGAAGCTACTGAAAAAATTAGGACAAATCCTACTTACATCCACCTGACATTACGCATTTTCTTTTTAAGGTGGCACAGGGTTTGAGTTTTCAAGGAAAAAGAAGACACTACTCTGGACCTTTTCATAACTTAAAAAAAAAAAAAAAAAAAAAACCAACCCACAAAAAAAAATATCCCCCCCTTCCCCCCACCCCCAGCTTCTAAGAAAAGCCATAGCTAGAAATCTTTGGGTTTCAGGGAAGTTCTTCCTGATCCCTACTGCAGATTTAGGAGGGCTTACACCAGGAAGTGTTTATCTAGTTTCTATCACATAGACACAGCTGCTGTAGTCACCAGTCTCTAGGTCTGATTAGCAATGAGGCCAAGTGCAAATTAATATATACAAATTCACATCACAGACCAACAACAGCCCCACCGACCAACCTGGACAGAGAATGATACCTTTATCAGCATCCAAATATGCAGGCAACACATTCACATGAGCCATGGGACAGAATCATCTTGTTTCTTCTGTTTAGCTAGTCTGTGGGCTGGTGGAAGTTGTGCACATGTACACATACACACATCTCTTTTAGGAATACACCTCAATAAGGGGTTGGAAAGTTTGCAGTGATCAGGTGTAGAGCTCAATCAGGCAGCCAGTGTACTAGTGTACTGACCACCATCTCACTTACATTCAAACAGTCCATTTTAAACCCACTTATCTCCATTTTCCCATGCTCCTTCTCCATTTACCTCTGTCTCTGTTTTTTTGTCCTTATCTTTGTTCACATAATAAAACACAAAATACCCCTAATACTTTCTTCCTATTGGTTACAGTTTTGTTCCTTCTGTATCCAAATTTGCTGTTTCTGATAAAGTTACCTACGTCATTTCATACATAGATGGTATTTCTGATATGTTTATCTGGGTGCTGTGTGAATCCAAAATGAACTACTATAATTATCTGTGATAGTTGACAAACTGTAATCTCTTCAATCCAGCCATGCCTCACCCTCATGGTATTACACTGAAAACCATTTTTTCAAGCTTCTCACTCTTATTTGTTTTGTCCAGAAACACCTCATCCCATGCTCAGTAATTTCTTAGGCTCTGTTCTGTCATGTAATCTTCAGAACATGGGCATAACCTGTCTTCATACTTTAACAACACAAAAGTCTCCTTGCACCATCTTTCTTCTCTCATATATGCAAAATTCCAGACATAATGTGCCACGTAATTTACCCCCAATACTATGAGAATAATTTCAGTCCTTTACACATTCAACTTTTTCAAGTGCTCTATTTCTATCATTTTCTAAGAAAAACTACAGCTCTATTTCTACAATTACTACCATTAAAAAAAAAAAAGACACTTTTTTCTACTTTTGAAAAAAGTTTAAATAAAAAGTTGTCAATCAGATGTATCTACCACTAAATCACTATCATCATAAATAATTAACAAAATCTCTCTCAGGTTTTTAAGACTGATGGCTGTCACAGTCAGGCTTCAAACAGCAGTTAAAATTAGACTTAATCCTCTAACACGTTTCTTATTCCATGCCACATCATATTTCCTCCAACAACAATGTCCTTTTCCCTTGCTGATATGTGAAACATAGCTCATGACAGTGGAGCCAGCTACCCCAGTTGTTTCCTGCATATATATTGCATGCATTAGCATTTCAGTTTTGTGAGTTATACTGTAACTGTCTTACAGTGCGGAAAGGAATCTTGTTGGAATTCAAAAGTGTAAGATTTATAGGTCTAGATTTGGAGGGCATAATACAGCTTGTCCAGTTGTCACATTGCAAACTGGAGAAGGAAGCACCTTTTGAACTAATGCTTTAATGAGGTTAAACTATAAAACAGCTGATGTCAATGAAGACTGATGTTCTGACCGTATTTTTGCTCTTTTTAAGGAAGACATGCAAAAGGAGGCTGTAGGCAAAAATAGGCTGAGGGCAAATGGGACTTGTATTGAACATCTGTGCTTGCTTTTTTTTTTCTCCTGTTACTAAAAAGAATGTTAAGCTGGTGATTTTAAATGATTTAAGCTTGACAGTGTTAGGTCTAATAATAGCAAGCCAAACAACATCTGGTGTGGAGAAAATGAAATGATTTGGTATAACACTTAAAAACCTGCATGTGCAAGTAAGAGACTTTTTGATTCTTCTAAAGGGCATGTTGAGCCATCATTTTTAATGAATAATATGACAAGATGGGGTGTGGATTTCTCATTAAATTTCTATTACATAACTAATAGAGTTTTCTTTTTTTTTTCATTAGAAAGCTTGACATAAAGACAGGCAGTATGCCTCCCCAAATATTCTCTCTCTTTTATGAAGATAATTGTGTTTTTTTATTGTTATGCTTATTTTTGTTTTACCTCCAATTCTGTAACTATTCTGCATGCTTGATGTGAATGCCATATTAATAAATAATGAAGATACACCTGGGAGTATCAGAAAAATTAAAATTTGTCTAAAAAACACAAATTCCCCAGCAGGAGCTGCAGAAAACTCAAACCAAATATGAGGGTAAAGTACTGAAAGTCATTGATAATGTTAAAGGCACACTTCATTGATTTTTTTCATACTACCTATCACAGCTACTTGCTCAAAGACCTGTTTTAACCTCATTTCTTCTACTGTAAGTTTAATCTATAAATAAAATATTCCCAATTATTTTTTTCTGTATAAAATTTATGATGATTATCAGTCCAAATTCTATATATAGTCATGGAGTTCCAATAAATCTAGAGAAAAGCAAAAGTAGAGCAAATATGCATGCATGTATAATATTTCAAGCCTTTTTTATTTTTGTACAGAATTCTTAACATGTACAACCTCTTCTGGACACTGTATTTTTCTCTACAGGCAGAAGCACACCTTAACAATATACCATTTCAAAAATTACTCACTGATATTTAAACAGAACAAAAAATTTCTCAAGACATTCACCCATACATGAGTACTTTATTCATTGCTCTGACAGGGTCTTAAAACAGAATTCTTTATCAACTATAGTTTAAATTCTTTTCCTACCTACCTCCTCCCCTTCATCATATAGAAATGAGGTTTTTTTAATTGGTTGATCTGTATGTGTGCATGTGCATGTGCATGGGTGTGTATGCATATCTTTAACTGGAATGTAAGGACACTAGAGGTGAACACAGAATCTGAGCATGAAAAGCATAGAAATACGTAACGTTTTTTATTAAATAAAACATTATTGTGGTTCCTAATATGTCTGACAGGTCTTAAAGATTGCTTGAAATATTTTTTGTATTTTGCACATATTATTACACTTAGCAAGCATAGCTAATTGGCATAACTATAGTACATGAATAACAGTGTGGCTTAAAACTACAAAAGAAAAGGAAATTATGTTTATTTCTTATAAATAAATTATTAGCCACTATGTATTATTTATATTACACAAATTTAAGCAATGTATAATACATGAGGATAAATTTACTATATTTGGAGCAAAATTAACTGAGCTGTCTCTTAGGACCTTTATTAATATTGCAGAATTGGTATTATACTCCTGTATAATTGATTTTTGAAGACTATTTTGCATATGTTTTCCTAAATCACATCACTTAAGCTAGAAAATGTTACATATCGTGCTAGGCTGATAGTACCAAGACAAAGGTGTGTAGTGAAGCATGAGACAAAGTTCCTCAATATTCTGGGAAACCGGGTTAACTTTACACACAATATGAAGTGCCAATTTTTTCTGTGGAAAAACTCATAAGTTGTTTAAATCTTCTTAAGGAAAAGCCCTTTCCTAGCTCTCTAACCTCAAACTGCAATATGTTTCTATATTCTATTCGAATTATATTAATAAAGTGTTAAGGAAATTACAGATATTTGAAATCCTCATTTTGGAGAAAAAACCCCCATGTCACTATTCATGCACTTCCTGAAGACTTTGTGACTGAAGCTGTGATGAGATTTAGGTTCTAGGAGTTTAAATATTTTCTTAGAAAAGTAATGGTAGATGTTAGTATTATCTTTGAGAGATCTTATGAGATCCAAGTGGTTTCACAGGTGCTTCAAGACTGAGATGTAAAAAATTTGTGTAGTAGAGGACAATGACCAATATTTCTTCTAGCCATCCTTTAATATTTTGAAATAGTAAGGAATCAGTTGTTGGAAGGTACCTCTATTGAAAATGAGATAATAATGAAACTTTCCTCTCTTCATAAGAGGCAAAGTATTTTTCATTAGCAAGGAAAACTGTTGATTGTTCAAAAAAGCATTTTTCTTCAGTCTAAATACTCATCCAAATCTATAGAAATAAATGTCAAAAACTCATTTTGATAAATTTTTTTGTACATTACTGTTTGAGTACTCTTTTACTACAGTTCCATACAGTGTAGGAATAAATATTTACAGGAATTTTATGGTTTCAGATTAGTTTTTGTGTGAAAACTCCTTTTCCCTGGAAAAAAAAAAAAAGCCAGCTTTGGATTCATGTCAATTTAGTTTCCCAGTAATTTTTGGAGCAAAGTGGGTCTCCCATATCATTTCAGTCCATCCCATGGAAATGCTAGATATTATAATCCTCAAATAATGAGAAAATACACTCTTGTTTTCCTCAGATGTGTTAGAAATTTTCATGGTCATTTAAATTGTAGGTATAACAGACAAAGAAGAAAAAATTTGCAAGACCATAATCCTAGCTCTTGCATTTTACCTCCCTATCAATAAATTCTATCAAACAAGCCATTTTTGTCACAGCAGCTGCAATAATATTTGGCCCCAGAATGTGCGTCAGTTATGGAATGGAAGTACAGTCTCATAGGCTCTTGGCTGCCATAGCATTAAAGCTGAGTGCCTTTTCTTTAAATTGAAACTATTAGGGTGCTTATATTCAGTATTGTAACCAGCTGAGGATCTTTAGTGAGTGAGTGGACATTGTAAAACATCTCTTGTCTACTGGGAAATGATTAAAGCCCTACAATGTCTGCACTTGCTTTTGTTATCTCAAATGTCGCAGTGATTGATGGCAAGACATCTTTTCTTCTGTAATGTTTTGGACTTTGTTGCTTGCCTTAGAGCAGATAATGTAGCCACAGCAAAATGTGAAATGACAGATAAATAATTTGTCTTGTTTTCTCTCTGAAGTTGCAACTAGAATAGCTAGGATACACTTGTTCACCTACCTCAGGATTGCTTGTGATAACATTCTGGTGACTGACACCAGACATGTGCAACACATGATCAAAAAATTGGAGAAATCTGCATTCCTCCTGGAAATACAAGGTATTCTGTTGCCTGGATAGTATGGCAATTAGTTTCTTACTAAGTTTTCTGTAAATTTCATGAAAAAATTAAGTTTAAAAATTCAAACCAAACAAGGAAACAAATCACACTGAAAAAAAGGTTATAACTTTTTTCTTTGAAAGCTTCTCATTCAAGAATCTCGATTTATCTAAAACATTATTGTCTACCAGTAACAGGATTTTTTTTATGGTTTATGGTTTATTTTCTTTTTTCTGAGAAAAAAAGATCTGAGCAATATGGCACTACCTTCCTTGACAATAGACACAGGTGCTCAGGCACTAAGTGTTAAACTTCTAAGTTTAGTGTAGACAATAAATAACTGCCAGATAGTAATTTCTTTATTTTCCCAATATCTCAATCAGCCCAGTACTGAACCCTTAATCTCAGACAGGAAATAGTAAGAAGGTCATGAGAAATCTTAACAGGAAAGATAGGAGTAACACGAAAGATAGGAGCATTGATTGGCTTCAGTACAGGGAAAAATTAAATAGACAAGAATGTTTTAGACTGCAAAAGACATGACTGTAAAGTGATATATTTAAGTGTATTAAATCAGGTGTTGCATGAATAGAGATGAATACAGAAAAATTTATCTTTCTATCTTCAAAATAAAGAATAAAGTAACAAAAATATACTAGTAGGTGTCACATTTAAAACAGATACAGACAGATGCATAGTTTCAACTGTTCAACTTTGTTGCATGATACAAAGACTATGAGCTGCAAAAAAATTAGGAAAAAAAGCGCATGAAGTGCACTGAGCCTATAAAAAATGTCAGTACAAATTTGGACACCTATATTTGAATTAGTTTGAATACCTTTTCAATCAGAAAGAAGAAATAGGTATTTTTGGGATATAAATGATATCATTCTAAAACACCCCACCGCCACTGCCCTTTACCCAGAAGCATCCACACCCTCCTTGAGCTCTTCTGTAGCTCAGCTCTGTACTTAGCTCTGCCTTCTGCAGATCCTGAATAGACTGGAGGTTTCTAAATTAGCCTCAAATTGTCCCTGTTACCTTGAATTGTTTTGTGATGAAATGAACTGCCAATAGAACTGGCAGTTATCACCATCCCTGCGATGCTTACTGTGCACAGAGGCTTTAGGACCACACTCAGCTGAGGAGTATGCTGCCCTGCCCTGCTCTTGCTGGCCCCCAACAGAAGGATAAAACAGATCTTAAAAATATCTTTTTTCTTTTTTTTTTTTCCTAGATTTAGATGATGCTGCTATATAGTGGGAAAATGCAACGTTTTCTTTAACCTCATCAAACACATGTGACAGGAAATCCAGTGGTGTTCCTTGCCAGACACAGGTAAGGTATCAGTCTAAGCAGACTTTTGGTCTGAACTGGTACATTCTTGTGCTCTTCAAGAAGCAGAAACTCCCTGGTATAATATTCTGTGGTGTCTTCTTCAACAATGTCTACCCCAAATGTTCATCATTTTTTCTGTAATATGAGAACTGACATAAGAGCAAAAATACCACTTGAGAGAACAATTAATTTTCTGTGCCCACTAAACAAAATGTGCTTTGCACACTTAAAAATAACCTTTTCAAATCCTTTCATTTCACTGCAAAAAGTACATGTTGGTGTCAATTGCATTTGGTCTCTTTTCTACTGTGAGGAAATATTAGGGTCTCTGTTTTTAAAAAAAAAAAAAAAACACTGTAAGATACCAAATAGTCTGTTCACCAAAATTTCTCCTCCTCCTGACCTACCCAGTAATTGCAATTTCTGTATCAATCAATGACATGAGGTTAACTAGCAGGAAGAATTGTCCTTGTGAAACAGACTCATGAAACAGAATACTAAGTGATAAGATTCAGGCATCTTCCAGTTGAGTGGGAGAATAAGAGGTGTAGATAGGGTGTCAGCCTGTAAAGAAAAGAATAAAATCACATGTCTTAGACTGATGGGATAAAAGACCTTGTATAACAGAGAAACAAAGTTCTCTATGTAAAACTGAAAGTTACTTATAGACTGTGTGTCAATCAGACCATTCTTCATAGCTGACAGTTCCTAAAGGAATTAGGAAAAAAAATTCTAATGTCACAGACAGAGGCTCTAAGATCAAAATGTTTCTCTTCAGATTTTTCAATCTCAATAGAATTCTGATAGGCTTGACTGATCCTTCTGAACACAGAAGTTTGACTTGGTCACCTACTAACACAAAAAGAAATCCTTTGATTCATTTTATATTACTTTACTTGCAAAACTCATGCTATTGAACAAACAATTCCATAGTTCCATTATAAGAAATGATCTGAAGAAAGGACTAATGGTCTGAACAAAAAGAACAAGAAAATTTCCATATTGGGGTGAAAAAAAAAACCAAAACAAACTTGTACAGTTAAGGTACATAAACACATTTCAGATAAATTTCTGCTGGTAAGAGAAAGGATGAAATTAGAGCTGCTGCCTGTATTTCTGTGGATAGAAAGATAGTTTGTATTCCCAGATTTAATGGATTTTTTGCAGAATTTAATTTACAACTTCATGAGCATAACAATGAAGTATTGGGTTAAGCATGAGACCATGAGCTCAGCAGTTTAGGAAATATCATTATTTTCCTGGATAATCCAGGAGTGTGAAAATCTTAATATAACACTAACTAGTGATTATATTATTCTTTGTCACAGTAGGTATTAAAAAAAAAAGGCATTCAGATACCCTTATTTTGCTAATAATCACAAGAGTTGTTGACATAGTGCAACTCTCCACTGAATGGAAATAACCTTATAAAAATTAATTTATTCTTATAGTCCAAGAAAAGATATGACAGGCATATTTCTCAAATACGTGATCATTCACTAGTATAAAAGAATTGGTTAACTATCAAGTATCATAATGGAGATGCAATTAATAATGTGGTCATTTTTTCCTTTAAAATGCATTCCTTCTTGATTCCTATGGGATTTTTTGGATATATCATTTTAACACAGCCTTCCACATGGCAACTCTTCAGGGAAAAAATTATTTGATTTGTGCCTTTTAAATGGCAACTTCAGGTGGTGGTATGCTCAAAATACCCTGTATCTCTCTCTGAAGTCCTTAGAGGTCAAAGGGGTTTTCTTCCTTTGGAGAAGGTTTGCAAATTCAGAGTAGCTGAAATAATTCCTGTTGACCCCAGGCTTGTATCACATCAGAAGAAGAGATTTTCAAAGGAAATAAAATTATAATAAAAACATGCAAATAAATTTTAAAAAACACCCAAACACATGGCATACATAATAAGTCTCAGTGCTTGTAAGTATTTTGTGCTTCTTTAGCTTATTGGTTCTATTTTCTAATGTTGTTACACCACCCTTTCTCTGAGTGGTTTTCTAATACTATTAACTTCCTTCTTTTGACATAGTAAGACATGTATATGTACAATGTAAATAACATCACATTGCTTAAGTTTTCACTTGGTTCCTATGGAAACCTTTCTTGTTCATCCTTTCCAGAAAGTAAATGTGAGGGCAACTAGCCCTTGAAAAAGGTTTGCACTGAAAAATTCTCACTTTTGCTGTTTCAGACTGCATATTATTGAAACCAAAGCAAACAGCTGGCCAAAGTCAAACCCTAATCCTCTTCTTCCATTCTAAGATCGTTCTGCCACTGCACAAAGGTTCCTAGTTTTTGTTTGTTTTTTTTTTTTCCTATATATAAAATTCTCTTACAGATAATTAAGGAGTTTTTTTTCTTTCCCATTCATCCATCCTCAGGTGCAGCTAGACTCTGAGGGTCTTGATCATGATTTTAAAATGGATTCTAATATACTGAGATTTGCAAGCCTACTGTGTTGCATTTCATAATGTAAACAATAGATTTTTATACTTAATTTTATTCTATAGTTGATATTAATAATTGACTGAAACCAGGATCATTGTCACAACATTAGCAACTTTTCAATTTAAAATATTTCCCCCTCTATATCTCCTATAGTATTCTCATAGAAATTTGTTCAGAGAACTTCCAGCATATCTTGGGTGTCATATAACAGATAAAATTTTGTCATTTATTTCAATGAAGACAAATTTTGATCCCTGTTGTTCTGTTACTGCCATGTTCAAATACATTTACCAAGAGTTGCCAAACGCACACAATGACTTCCAATTTCTGCCTCTCTTTTGTCAGCTGGTGTGCTTTTTACAGGACTAAATGAGTTACTAGGTGAGCCGCGATTTCTAATTCTCCATGCAGAATTTTTTAAATGTCCAAGACTTAAATAAAAATTGATGAGGAGATTTTCAAGCACAGGGAGAGCACTTAGACAAGCAGGTAAGAACAATATCTACAGAGCTGTATTTCATATCTAACATGGTATTGCATCAGTCAGAAAGGGATAGAGGGTAGGCTGATCTGATTCCTTTTAAGTTGCACTGCACAAGCAATTGTCATCAACTTTATCTTCACCAGAAGCATTGAATACTTAATACTTGCATTTGGTAAAAATGAATTCCTATTATTCATAATTTGGCTTTCTGTCACAGCAAAGAAAAAAAAAGTAAATTTTCTGAAACAGAATTTATTTTTTTTAAGGAAAATTTCATTTTGTGTGTTAATAGATAATCATCAAGAAAAGGAGCATGGAGTCACAAAAACAGAAATAAAGTACAAAAAATAAATGTAAAACAATTCAAGAAGAAACAAGAAGGGAATTTAGAAGACAAGTAAAATAGAGAAAATGATGAATTGTCAAAAAAAAGATAACAGCTAGTTAAAAATGTACAATTGAAATCAGCTCAAGAGACAGTCATCTACATGCAACATAAATTTGTAAAATTTATTCCAAATTGTGATGCATATATATTAATAACTCAGAGCACCACTCATGGAAAGATGTGAGATATTATGCTCCTTGTCCTTTAAGAAGACAGACCTAGTTAATAAGAGAATTTCTAAACTCATTTGTTTGAACTAGCACTGTATGAATCTTTATCCTTGTCTTCTTCAAGTGAAGAAGGCAGCATCATAAAATTCAGCCAATGGGGAATGAAAATAATCCTGTGGAAGTATGAGTTCCACATCAGGAAACACACATTAACGTATCTTATGGGGAAACATACCTTAAAATGTTATACGATGCAGAATATGGGATTTTGAAAAATTCTGCATAAATTTCAGTAAGGACAAAGCTAGCTAATATAGCTTTTCACATTTTAAATCAGATTCTATATCTTACAATTTTAATTTGAGACTTTTCGTATACAACATCAAATTTATGACACGTCAGGAACAATACTGATAGGGTTAAATTATAATCTCTCAAAAGCATTTGTGAAAATGAATAATAGCAAACCAGAAGAAAAAAGTGTTATAATAGGTCAGATGCTCACTTACCCATAATGAAAACCTCCCCTAATATTAACCAATATTTACTTCTTTCTGTGATTTCACTTGACTGTATTTAACAAAAGTATCTAACATAATTTTAGGCTTAATGGAAATTTCCAAGAGAAAAACTGAGAATTTCTGCTAACAAGCTGTTCTTTAGAAGTAGACCACATATCTGACATTAGGAGGATCCAGAATATTTAGATATAAATCTGGTAAAAAATAGCTAAATCACACACATTGAACTTCCTTTAAAATCACAGAAATTTGCACTGAGCTTCATTCAAAATTCACGAAATACATTAATTATGTCAAATGCAGGAACTAATGATCTAGTACTGGAACTGTTTGATCTGAAAAAGATATTGTTATGCAGAAAAAGGAAATCTTTCCTTTCCAAATGGAAAACAATTAAATATATTATGGAGACAAAATACTAATTAACAATTGACCCATTTTATTACTACAACTTAATTTTCCTATAAATATTGTTAGAGTAGTATTTAATTTTTTTTTCCATCCATTTAATATAATTAAGACAGGAGTAATGACTAAGAACAGATGTGTGAGATGGCAGTGACATATATCTCCAATGAGAAACCAACTAAGACACATTTGAAGAGAGGAACTCTGAGCTCAAATAGTGGTTAAAGTGGACGCATAACAAATTATTCCTTCACCACTCAAGGGTATAGAGTCTACATGTGTTTGCACAGAAGTCTAATGAGCAGTGAAAATTATAACATATTGTGAATCCACAACACTGAAGCATTGATTTATAAAGGCAATAAAACACACACAAAAAAAGTGCTATTGTTTGCTAATTCTTTTTTTATGATTACCAACAAATTCAGAACTTAGTGCAAGTGAACATGATGTTTCTTCCATTAGAAGAGTAAAGTTCAGCTGCTGTCTCACAGGACTCCCTGACCTGAGGGAAGAAGTTGTTATCTCAGTTAATTGAATTCTTTGGTGGGAATCCAACTAATTAGTCTTCTATTTCCTCACCAAAAGAAAAACAGATCTTCTATCAGTGGATGAGAAATAGGGGGCAATGGAGGTGAGAGGATGGGACACATACCAGTGGTAGAATAATCTGGAATTCTTCATCTTTCCCTCAAAAAGCCAAACCAAACAAACAAAAAACCCAACACTACAGGAAAAAACCTCAAAAAAAAAAAAAAAAAAAA
>VXAC01006224.1:295026-352823 GCA_013399225.1 Rhipidura dahli
AAAAAAAAAAAAGAAACCAAAACCAAAACCATAAAAAAACCCAAAAACCATCAAAACCAAACAAACCACAAAGCCCTGAGTAATCTGAGTGCCCCAAGTTAATTGAAATTTGCAGCTTGTTTTAACAATCAAATACAGACCTGCAAAAGAGTATATACAAAACTATGACTTTGGTTCAAAAACCTAATAGAATTGATAACCTAGCAAGGATGTTTCACACAACTGTCAAGTTAGACTCCTTCATAGATAATTGGGACGGCTCTTTGTGCTATCATTTCCTTCCACATGAAATGCTGTTAAACGAGAGATTGATTGTCTTGGAATAGGGTATGCTGAAAGAAAGAGGATCCTGTGCAGAAGTAACTGACTATCAGTCCACTTAACAGAAGCTTAGCATGCTGAAGAACATCTTGCATTGTTTGGATTCAATCCATCATTAAACATAAACGAGAGGAAGACAGAGACACACAAATGTGCAAATGCCACATGGATGGATATATTAAGGAATCTGTAACCATCTGGACTCAATATGGAACCTAAAATATGCCCATTTATCAAATTATAATTCCCATGCAACATATCACATCAGTATTTCAGAGTTGATTAAAAGTAAATTGGTTAGAATTTATCAAACTGAATTCAGAAGCAATTTGTATACTTTTATTACATACCATATATTCTTCAAAGTTTATTTTATTCTCCTCCACTAGAAATATGCAGCAATGATGGCCCTGGTCCTACAGAGTCTTGTATGTGTGTTTTAATGGCTTCAGGCACTAGTCTTATTATTTTTAATAGTCAAAAAAAAACCAAACTTACACATGAATATTTGCAACAGATAAGTTTGAAAAAGAAGCATTTTAGCACTGAACTCTGTCTGAAAGAATAACTCTTAAGGAACATGGAGACATCAAGAGGCCAATTCAAAAGTTGTCTGTGACCGTTTGAATATTACGATCTGTAATATGATGAAATAACATTGCTTAATGTCTGAAACCAGGAGACTGGAATGAGCCATCTATGTACCTATTTCTCATGTCTCCACCTCCTCATTATGGTTGACTTTACAGGTTTAAATTAGTTTTACTTAAACTAACTGAATTTGTTAATTATTTAACTGATTAGATTATGTTCAAGACATAATTTCATTATAATTTGTGCTTTACCAAATAGGCACTGAATAGTGGTTTCAACCCAGTCTACATAAAAGTGTGTTCTATAATGCAAGTGTGGTATCACACTTGCAATAAAAGCTTTGTTGTATAACATGAAACCATGGGACAAATGCCCAAAAATACACTGTGGAAGGAGCATTACATAAGCAAAAATAAAGTTGGGGAAGAAGATAGTGAAAACCTTCAATTGTTTATTAAGTATTAAAAGGGAAACAGATTTTTAGCAATCTGCGTGTCAGAGTTCTGTATACAGCAATTTCTGTATCATAATTAGATATAGAAATATAAATGTCAAAGTACAGACTAAACAAATTTGAAAAAAAAATAATTTATTTTAAAAACATTTTTAAGCAATGAGGCTATAAAACATCTTCACATAGTTTAAATGTCATACAGCTGCTGACTGCCCAGACCTCTAATTTGTCAAGGACTCTCTACAGGACCTCTCTGCCTTCAAGAGGGTCAACAGCTACCCCCAATTTAGTATGATCAGAAAACTTGCTTAGTATTCCTTCCAGTCCTGAGTCCAGGTCATTTATGGAGACGTTGAAGAGCACAGGGCTGAAGATGGAGTCCTGTGGAACCCCACTAGTGACAGGTGACCAATGATAGCTTAAGTACAAGGACTTAACTTGGGATCATATTGTTGTATTCGGAAGTAAAATATGCTCTATTTTATTGCCAGCTGTTTGATTACGCAGAGAAAATATTCATCTAAATCACTTGCCCAGCTACTCTGGCTGTTAGAGAGCTATTACTACAACTTACAGTGATTAAACGATGAAAAGCATTCTGAAGGAGAAGTGACCAGTGGAGCTGAGAAGCTGAAAAGGAAAAAGAATTAAATGAACTCAGAAAAATTAGTTTGTGCAACAGTGCTATGGCAACATTTTTTTATTCTTGTTAAACAGTAAGAACAAGGTAATCCTTTGGAGTTCCTAGCTGGCATTCTTAACAATGACACTTGATGCATTCCTATGAGGTTTGATGTCTCAGTAGTTCCTTGGGCAATTTACTATTGGTTTAAATGCTGTCAGTCAATAGATACTCTCTAGATACACTACTTGACTGGCACTGGAAGTGTTGGGTTACTAGAGAAAAATTGTAGCCTTGTTCAAAATTGTGATGAAAATCTTCAGTATAAAGCTCCACAGAAGAAAATCTAGCTAATGTGTCTTTCTTTACAGTCCTGTAGTGAGAGGAATGTATGTTTTCATATGAATCAAATCCTGTACCTGGAATGGTGCAATCCTGGATGTCCATGTAGACTGGGTGGTGATACGCTGGAAAGCAGTGCCATGGAAAGGAACCACCGGAGGGTCCTGGTTGATGCAAATTGAATGTGTCCTGGCAGCCAGGAGGGCCAGTTGTGTCCTGGAGTGCATCCTGCACAGCATCACCAGCCGGGCAGGTGGGGATGGTCCTGCCCTGCTCTGCACTGGGAGCAGTCCCACCTTAAGTGCTGGGGGCAGTTTTGGGCCCCACAGTGTAAGAAGGATATAAAGCTATTAGAGAGCATCCAAGAGTACTATAAAAATGTGAAGAATCTTGAGGGGAACCCATACAAGGAGCACCTGAGGTCACTTGGTTTGTTCAGGCCGGGAGAAGAGAAGACTGAAGCAAGATCCTATCACAGTCTATAGCTCCCTCACAGAGGGAGTGGAGGGGCAGACACTGATCTCTTTTCTATTGTGACCAGTGACAAGACCTGAGGGAACTGCTTGAAGTCCCATCAGGAGAGGGTTAGATTGGGTATTAGGAAAAAATTCTTCACCTGTAGAGTGGTTGAGCCCTGGAACAGGCTCCCCAGGGAGGTCACAGCACCAAACTTGACAGAGTTCAAGAAACATCTGGGCAATGCACTCAGGAACATGCTGTGATTTTTGGGATTGTCCTGTGCTGAACCAGGAATTGGATTTGATGGCACTTGTTCCCTTCCATTTCAGAATATTCCATGATCTTATGAGTCTATGGCTTTTTTTCCCTTGATTACCATAGCTGGCATGTTGGCATTCTATGGTGACAACAGAGTAACAACCATGAATTGTTATGTACAATATTCTGAGCTGAAATTTTAAGTCAGATTTATCAAGCCATGAACAATGAAGAACATATTCTGAGCATTTATTTTATTAAGTCTATCACTAGTAATTCATGTTTATCATGAACGTCAAATTATTAATTTTATTTCGATAGAGAGGCACACAGAAACATATTCAGGTAGGAGTGGAATCCAATATACTAGGAAAGGAATTGATTTCTTGGGGAAATAGTAAAAATATCAATCTTGGGTAGAGGTAGCAGTAGTGTACCTCTGAGCTTTTTAGCACTACAAGACACATAACCCTTCTCCAGATTTCAGTTAACTAACCTTCTTTTTTCAAAACTGATGGACATGTCCCATGAATTCAGTCTAAAGAGGAGGGGGTATAAATAATTTTCTTCCTAATCCTCTCATATCCTCTTTCATCAGTTCCTTTGGATTTCAGTGATTACACTGCTTGTCTAAAGAGACAGGTTCAATTACCTGCTTTATCTTAGAGGATCAGGACCTGTCTCTTCCATTATAATGACCCATCCATTAAGTTATATGCATTTTGGAAAAACCTAAAAATCCCTTTTTTTAGAAATCCCTTCATTTTGCATGGAATAGCTAAATATTCATTGACCCCTAAAGAAAAAGAAGAAATCAGATTTCTTGCCTCCAAAAGGGGCACCCACTAGTGGGCAGAGATGTGTTTCTCCTCATTTTCTTTATTTCACAAATAGAGAAATTTTGTATTCAGCATATACTTAACTTTATTGTCTTCCATAAATTCAGTTTGTGAACTCAACCACAGCATTTTCCAAATGTGCAAATAATATGCCATTGAGAATAGCACTATGATGAAAATCTGCATCATCCATATCCAGGCCTTATATGCCAACATGTTAAAAAATATTCAGTCCTGTTCACATATTTGTGATTGCAATGTGTTTCTTCCCTGTTTTTCTCCTTTTTGTTTTCCCTACAGTAAATATTCCGTGATACAACTCTAATGACCAAATTATCATATCAAAGAAAACCACTGTGGCAAAAGGCAGTGATGGGTATCTTTTTCAACTGCATGGGAGCAGTCAGACTTTGAAGAATACCCTCATCCCAAATAACTTTTCCCTCAGAGATTTGAAAACTCACATCATAGAACAATGCAGAAACCTTGACACCATTTTTGAAGATGCGAGAGATTTTTAATTTGATGACCAGACTGTTCAGAAATAATTTTTTGTTCCCTCTAGAACAAACACTTTTCAAATATTGACTTAATCTGGAAAAAAAGTATCTCCAACATTGATTTGGCAAGACTATCCTTTGACACAGGTAAGACAGTGACAGAGGTGGTCTCAAGTCCTTGACAGAGAAAGAATGATAATTATGAAATACTTATGGACGAATCCAATCTGTTCAATAGTTGTTCTGCTACAAATTGCTCTGACTTTTTTCTTCCCTTATTATTGTAAAGGATGTGACATACTCACTAAATATTAGAGGCCACTGGGAAATTTTGAGGGACATAGTGAACACTTTATAGGAGTTTCATGGCATCTTCCTCTGCTTGCTCAGTGACTTTCTATTCTCTTCATTAGCTTTCTATTCTCTTAAAATTTCAGGTACTTTTATGTCCTCCTTTGCTACCCCGTGGCATGATACTGTCATTGCTAGCACCATGGGGAAGACATTGAATTTGTGCAGCCTCAGGATTAAGGCTTGTCAAGCTTGTTTTCTCTTAGTTTCTTTTTCCTACCTTGGTGACTTGGTTTAGATGTAAGAGCAATTTTTGTGACTAAATGGGAGGCTATGGCTCATTTGTTTATCTTTCTTTGACATTAGCACAGTTTTTAAAATCTAGAGGGAAAAATACATCTGGTGTGACAGTACAGGCCTTGAGAAGTGGAGGCAGAGAATGCTCCTAGAGAAGCACAGCCTCGTGAGGACAGGGGATGGAACACAGGCTATCAACAACTCAGCAGGTATCAGTTAAAGAGTAACAAATGTAGAGCTAAACTGGTTGTTGGCTAAACACCAGTAAAAGCCATCATATAAAGTAAAACTGGGTGCAGTGTGAAGGTGTAGAGCAACACACAATCATGAGTAGATAAAGGAGGAAGAAATTATCAACAACAGCACCATATTATCTCCAGTGAAGAGTGCCAAAGGCTGAAACCCGACCATAACACCCCTACCACCATGGGAATGAAAGCACCAACCTTAAGACCGGGAAACAGAAGATGAAGAGTAAGCACACCACCAGGCAAAATAGTAGAATATATAGGGAGTGCACATATAACAGCTCTACCTCTGTTATTAGTACTTAAATAATTTCTGCATAAAACTATTGTTTCTTTTCCTTCTGTCGTGGTTTAGGAATGGTACTCTTAGTGCTCCCACTGAGACCCTAAACCATGTGCCACTTGCTCACTTCTGCCTCGCCTTCTTCATCCCCGCTAATTCATGATGGAGAGGGAAGTGGAAGCAAGGAAGGTAACGATCACAGCTTGAGACAAAAATAATTTACAGGAAACAGCAATGAGATAAGAAAACAAATATTAACAGCAACAATACTAATGACAGTGTACAAGAAAGAGGCAAATCGTTCCCACAGAAACCCCACCAGAATAGACAGTACCTGACCTCTCCTTCAGTCAAGCTACACCAATCTGGAAGTCAGCCCTTCCTGCATCCGAAAAAATTATGTGAGTTTGCATAGTATAGCCTCTGGGTCCTAGCCATGGCCCTCCTGGCTACTGCAAAAATTAACCTTGTCCTGGCCAGAACCAGAACACCTGCAATAATTAGAGCCAGACTACCTTGGTGAGACTGCTAAGATTTCAATTATACCATCAATAAATTCCTGGCTTTAAATACAAATCCTTTGATTGTTCCTTAAAACTTTGAGTTTAAATGGTTGGGATCTAGACATAGAAAAGAAAACAAAATGTATTACACATAGGGTTTGACTCCCCTGCACTGGAAGAAGATATGCACAACGAGGCTGCATTGACTTAAACCTGCAGTGAATTTGTCCCACAGGACATGTTTAAATTAATTCTGATGGAATTTTTTTTTAAATTAACTATTTATAAAATGTTATGAACAACTTTCATAATTGCCTAGAATTTCTGAGGAAAAAATGTACACCAGTAGATTCAAAGCACTGCTTGGACTTTCCCATGCTGTTAGTATCTGTCAGAATTATTGCCTAGAGTAATACCAAAAAGGAAGAGAAGCTAGAGAGAAGATATAAAAACCTGTCTACAGGGTGAGGAAGAATTTATATTATTATTCTGTATTTTTCTTTGTCTTTTTCCTGTCTGTATATGTTTGTCTACCTGTGGTTTTTTTGCAGTAAGTGCTGTAGCAATAAAAATGAGATGATGCACATGAGGGTTCAGTCCAATAAAATTGTGAAGAGATCATATTTTGTTCTACTCATTTCTGTTTCCTACGAAAACATAAAAGGTAATAATGTCAAAATAAATGCTATTCCATTTAACAAAAAATTTTTAAAAATCAAAACACATCTCTACATCTCAGCAGCTCAGAATACTGCCTGTTAGCAACAAATATTAAGTAATCAGAATAATTATCAAAATCTTCCAACCTTTTTTCTATAGCTTTTTAAGGACCAAATCCTCGCACCTGAACATTAACATTCACATTTACATCTGAAGATAAATGTATTTTTTTACCACTACACTACACTTAAGGATCCTAAAAGTTGTAATGTCAACCTAAAACTTAAGACACAGAGCATCAAATTAAACATTGCAGTTGGTTGGGCTTAGTTCCAGTTGTTGTCACATTATGAAACCAAATCCAAAATTATTCGAACCAAAGAAGTATTCTCCTTCTTGATTTTAATGCTGAGAAAAAGGTCTGATTGCAGTTATTCTCATACTTGACATCACACATAAATCTCTGGTTCATACAGCCAGGAAAGGCATCATGGAACTGTATTTGAACGTGATGTTAGAAACAAGCTTAAAAACATGGCTACAGGGGCCTTTCAGTGCTACCCAAAACTTTGTAAGATTTTTTTTTTTTCCATCTGCTTCCTGACCAAATCAAATTACTAATATCATCATAATGATACATACCTGAATATACTTTGAAGAAAAAAAATACATATTGTTGGATTAAAATAAAAATAAAATTTTACTTACAGCCATTCTTCCAGAATGTGTTTTCAAATGTATGTTCCCTCACAGGACATGAACAGTAGCATAGAAGATTCCAAGAGGGAACCCTGATGTTCTTCACAGCCTTATCTTTTACTATAAAAATAAAGACAAACCCAAAGGATGATGTGCTTGCAAAAGAAACTTTTGAAATTCAAATGATAAAGTGCTATCTAGAGAGACATTTGCCTGAGAAAGTAAAGAGCCAGATTCCACAGTTCTCAGACATTAAATATCCGGATCAGTTAATGTGATGCAGAAACTGAGAAAGAGATTTTACAGTTTAGCGTTATTAACTATTTCACTCATTTTCAAAGCATATAAAAAAGGAAAAGGCTTCTACTAGAAAGATTATTTTTCACAGTGTTTGTTTTGGTGGGGAGGAGTCATGAAAAAGTAGAGGAGGAACATATGAACATGTACAAATTAAGATCCATAAGCTTGAAACATAGCAAGATGGCATTGCAGTGAGGGCTTTATTGGCTTCCCGGACTGTAAGCAGAGATAGCAATACTTTTTTGGGAAAACATTAAGATATGTAGATGGATTTCAACAAGAATTAAGTATAAGATAAGAGGGAATAAAAACTGACTAAATATCCTTCTAGCCCCATAATGATGGAAATATTTTGGAAAAAAAAAAAAAAACCAAAAATTTTAAAATTGTCTAAATTCAAATAAAAGCTACGAATACCCCACAAGTTTTTCAATTAAAAATATGAACACATTAATGAGCCATCTAAATAAGAGCTGAGCAGTGACTTTCGGCCAGCTCCAGGCTTTCCGTGGAGAAAGAACTTCTGCTGTTTGTGCTATTAAACACAATACCAACAAATACCTGTGCTATTCTCTTTCAATGCAAAATGCTATAGAAGTGATAGAGATAGCTAAGCTGCCAAACAAACAGCCAAGATGTTTTCATCTACTCGCAACTTAGATATTCAAATACATGTATATTTGCATGATTGCTTAGTTATGAACATTATGTCTTCATCCATTTCTATCATATATCCTGGACTTCAAAACTGATCATTTTGCTAGTTGCAGGATATTTCTTTTCATCTACTTAACTGGATTTTCTTGTGTCCTTCTGTCTCACTGTTCTTTATTTTATGTACTGAAGACAAATATTAGATCTGCAGCACAAAGAATATTGATTCATAGCTTCAAAGAAAATGAAGAACAATTTCAGGCTAACAAAGCAGACAGAATTTGAGGGACTCTGTTATAAGCAACCAAACCAGGATGAAGAGGCAGATGAAGAATTCTATAGGCAGCTGGCTGACATTTCAGGATCACTAGTTCTTGTTCGTGTGAGAGGCTTTAACCTTCCAGATGCCTGCTGGCACCTCAACACAGCAGAGAGTAAACAGTCTAAGAGGTTCCTGAAGTGTGTGGAAGATAACTTCCTGACACAGCTGCTGAGAGTTTACCAGGGGCAGTGCCCAGCTAGACTTGCTGTTTATGAACAGAAAAGGGCTGGTGGGAGATGTTTTGGTGAGAGACCAACTTGGGCACAGTGACCAAGAAACTGCAGTTTTTGATTCTGGGTGAAGTAAGGAAGGGAGTCAACAAAACCTTTACCTTGGACTTCTTGATGGCACACTTTGGCCTGTTCAGGAGAATCCCTTGGGAAACTGTATTTTATAAAAAAGGAATCTGGGAAATCTGGACAGACTTTAAGAAGAAAATCTCAAAGGTGCAGGAATAGGCCTCCCTTATGTGTCAAACGACAAGCCATAAGGGGAGAAGGCCAAGCTGGCTGAACAGGGAAGTTTTTCTGGAACTCAGAGGGGGAAAAAAAGAGAGTTTATGACCTTTGGAAAAAGGGGCAGGCAGCTCAGGAAGAGCACAAATATGTTGGTAGGTCATGTACAGAGAAAATTAGAAAGGCAAAACACAGCTAGAACTCAATCTTGGCACTACTGTAAATGATGATAAAATGTGTTTTTACACACACATTAAGAAAAAGCGAAGGCAAAAAAAAAAAATCATCTTTTTTTGGACTCAGAGGGAAGCACTGTAACCAAGGATCTCAAATTGCATGTCTTTAAGTCCTTTCAGCACGTTTAGCATCTTGGTGATTTTTCTTAATGACTTATTAAGTTATAGAAACACCTACTGAAGCAATAGCTTCACAAATTCAGGCATCTATTTTTTCTATCGTTTTGACATGGTGTTTAGTTGTTAAACTGATGGTACAAAACCCTGCTGAATATTCTTAATTAAATCTCAAATTTGTTCTTGCACTGTACAAAGTCAATGCAGTTGATGGGGATTTTTTAATAAAAGTGAAATAATTAATGGAAGAACTAGTAATGGGCTGACCTTTTTCATATGTTCAGAAAGTAATTGGGCAGATAGAAAAGCTCATGACTGTTTTAAAAGTTGATTTAATTATTTTTGTTATATTTAGAAAATAGCAGCTGTTGTGGTCTTTTCATTTACCTTCTGAGTATTCAGGTTTAAGTATTACTGCCCTCAAGCTTTTGCTCTTAATCATATGATTACACTTTTAGAAGCATAAATTGATCTTCCTACAAACTGAAATTATCTCAGAACCTAAGACTTGTGGAGATGCACTAGCTTCAAAATGAAGAAAAAATTGAGGTTGGCAATACAGCTATGGAGTTCAGATCTATGGGATTTCAATGGCTTAACCTGACTGCTTTAACCTACTGATATGAGAACTGACACAGGCTCTGAAGTCTCAGAGTTTTACAGAAACCTGCCATGCTAAATATTTCAGTGAGTAGAATTTGGCGATCTCTTCCTAGAACTGCTGCTCACAAATCTAGGACTCCATAGGCATCTTATGAAGAAAATTCAGAACAAAATGAACAAGATGATTGTTCAGAATATTGCCAGTTTGGAAGGCAGAGGTTGGGGGAAGAGGGGGGGGCTGGAGGGGACTGTTTTAGAATAAGAGGGTGTCAGGCTCACTGTTTAATGTAGATGGTTTCATTTTAATACTGATTTTACTTATTTCAAATCATTTGATATTACATAGTATTTTCATTTATAAGTGATACTACAGTGTACTGAAATCACAACTGTAATTTTTACTGAAAGTAAAAATTACATTTGGCAGAGCATACTGCCAAATATATTACAGATATAAATGTAATACAGATCTCTATAATATGCTCACTATCATGATGCTGGGTGTCCCCTGTCTCAAGGAAGGAATACATGGCTTGAAGCAAGCTCAAGCCTATTGCTCTCTTCCAATTCTTTTTGTTGCTTGTTTTTTATCAAAACAATTTAGAGTAAAAAATTTATACAACCAGGTGTTCCCATCAACTAATGTAGCTATCCATAGTAAAGTACACCCTGTAGTTCCCTTTGTATTAGTCTGTCTTTGCAACTGGTGTAGTCAGGTCACTCATTCTTCCCTAAGCCTCATAAGCATGCTGCCCTTGCCCATCATCTCCAAATTTTCTCTCGTTGAAATTGATTGGTCACAACTAGCCATAGAATTCAACAGGGAACAGATCAAATGAATGAATCACTGGTCTTCCTTCTATGGATAGTGGCACCAGTCTGCACTCTTTATTATATAATATTTTCCTAAAGTAGTACCACATTACATTAGTGCTTTGAACACTATAGAAATTTCAGTGAAAGCCATGAGATTTGAAAAACAGGAGGTGCTTAAGTAGATTTTTCTTCAGACATTCTCTTTGAGTAAAATACCTACAGACTGCCTGAAGCATGCTTATGCACTTTAACACTTAGTGAATGTCGGTCTTATGGTCTTTTCTGAGAATGTCAAAAAATAGCAGGTTTCTAAGCCAGCCAGATACATGAAATCAATCATCTGAATCTGCAAGTCTTCTACAAATCCTGGAAAGCTGAGTGAGCGCTGACATTAGCCCTTTTTGGAACATGAGCTTCAGGAAGGTAATGTTTGAAATGGACTAAACTCAGATTTTCTAAGTAAGGAATGTAACTACAGAAGGGTTTGAAAACACTCTTCCTTTTCCCCTCTGTTTTCTTGGGACAGTCCCATTTTACTCCAACAAACTTCAGTGATTAGTAGTGCCTAGAAACCCCAGTTTGGTTCCTGCCCTCAGATGTTTTCTATCTGTGAAGTGTAATGGGGAGTTATATACAACGAATGGAGAATTTTATTAATACAGATAATTAGAATAGTAAAAAATAAATTAGAAACTAATTTGATTTTCATGTACGCAATTAGGAATACTTACCATAATTTTTAAACTTTTTTAGTATATATCATACAAAATTTAGAATTTTTAAAACAGAACATATGTAACTGTCACCTAAAATTTATTTCTGTAAAAGAGGGAGTTATTACTAATACAGCTGAGATCAAAACAGGCTTATCAATTGACTTTTCAACATATGTGCTTATTGGTTTCCACTCCCAGCTCCATGAAGAAACATCATAATTTGATATATATATTTAGGAATCATACAGTGATACTACTCTGACTAAAAGCTTTATTTCAAAATTGCTATCTTAGGTAAATTAGTGAATAATAGCCATTATTCATTTAGCAGATGAGGAAATACTACCAGAACAATACTTTTGCATAAAAATTAATAGTTATTGAAATAAATTACAAAGAAATATACAGTACAGGAAAATAATAAGTTGCAGATTTACTCTTTTTTCTCCTCTCCTTTTTAAAACACTATCACTTGTCAGAAAGATTCATCAAAAAGAACTAAGGATTTTGTTCTCTCTCTCCTCCCCCCAAAAGAGGAAAGGTTAGTGAGTTTTTTCCCTAACCAGTTTTAGAACATTCACTGTCAACAGCTTGTTCCCATGCAGTGCACAGAAGATTTACAAGCTTAAAATGGAATTCTCTACTCAAACAGGAACTCAACCAAGTTGGATGGTACTGAAATGTCAAGTGGCATAAGTGGCTGGCTCACAGAGATAAGCACTAGTATGTGGCCAGCTGCACCTGTTTATTCATTTTGGATTCCCAGTGTGCTAATTGTCTAATATTTTGCTAAGGAATCAAGAAACTTATTTCAAAATTTTTACTCTGTCTGATGCTGTGCAGGATTTTACTTCAGACTGAGTGCTGTATTTTCATGTAGACTACCCCTCTCAGGGTTTCCAGTGTTTCTTTCATTAGCATAAATAATTAAAAACTCACACTGCAGGAAAAAAAATTATTCATCGTCTCACTGCTTAGGGAACCTATAGGAAATGTGAGTCTTTCCTTCAGTAACTTTTGTAACATCATGTATGCATGCATTTTTCTTCTCCCAAAGCCCCACAGTATCTTTGTGACTAAAGCTAAGCAGTCTTCAGGCACTTTATTTTCAGAATTCATTTTAGTCATATTTTAGCTTTAGGAAGAATTTTACCCTCCTTAGGGTTAGCTTTATGGAGGAAAGGTATTTCAATTTTTGTTCATCAGTGAAGGGAGACTGCGATGTGGGTTTAAAAACTATTTTACCAACTTAGCAATTACCCAGTGTACATAATCATTCAAGATGTTACAGTTGTAGTGGGATTCCTGATGTTTGGTGTACAAAAACAACATCTATTGTCACTAAGCTCCTCTAACAGTTCTGACCATTTGGCCACTACTCATGGGGTCAGGATGGGATTGGGACCTGCAGAGTAAACATGACAGCCACAGACCTGGAGGTACACTGTATTTCCACAGTACACATTCACAGAAAATGGGAAAAGACCTGAGGAAACAGCAGTCAAAGTGGAAAAGGGCTTGTGCTTTTCATGTACTTGATGGACGAAAATGAAGAGCAAGATGGTATATTTGTATCAAATAGCATGACTAAAGCGCATATTCTTTTCTAGATAAATGACTGCCAGATAAAATATCATCTTGTACTATTGTAAAAGCAAACCAGTGGAAGATTCCAAGTCAGAATTACAATTTAATAAGAGAATTAAGATAAAGGCAATAATACAGAAACACTGGCTTAAAATGACAGAGTCAGGATACAGCCTGACACCCTGTTGGTCAGGGTGGTGATAGCAGTCGGATTAAAGTGTGGCTGCAGTCCTGCTGAAGGGATAGATGTGGTTCTGTTGAAACAGTGATTCTGTAGAAGGTTCTGGTCTTCCTCTGAAGGTCCAATAGTGGATAAGTAGCTCTTGTCATCTGGGAATCCAGTAGGTAAGGGCTGAGTGTGGTGTTCCACAGCTCAGATTATATCCAGGTAGGAATGCTCGGTTCCTCCCCGTGGGCAGAGCACCTCACACTGTGCTGATGTAATTTATGAGCCAAGCAGTGAGGCCTTGATGGCCCATTAGAAGAAGATATTCCTTGGAGGGAGTTATCAGGGATCAGTCATGAAGGAGATAAGGAATACTTCCCCACCTGTTTTTAACAGCTTATGAAGATGGTGATAGAATACATGCTTTTGGTTACATCTTACATAATAACCTAAGACACATCTCCAACTAATAAAGTGAGAATTTAGTAAACTTACCAGCTATCACTACTCTCTTATCTTTCATTTTGTGGTATTCACAACAATGACTATGTTGTCAATGCACAAGGAAAGAATAAAATCCAACCGTATTAGATTAGCACTCTCTAACTCTGCAATTCTGACAGAAATAAGAAAGTTGAGGTTGTTTTATAGTAATTAAAGTGAGCAGATTTTCTTCATGATATATTTAATGGAGAGTTCTGTTGGCTAAGGTGCCATTAACACACATTTACTCTGAAAGAATGGACCCATTTAATTTTTCACTTCCCTTCATAAGAAATTTGTATAGGCACCCTTGAACAACCATCCTGCACTACTTCTTACAATCTGTATGAAAATTACAACATCAGAAGATGAAAAATATACTACATAAACATTTTGCTGCAAAAACATACATGGTTAAAAGCCTTATACTAAAGTATCTCCTAATAGGACAATCAGCCCACATACCTGTGATCTTCATTCCTGAGAACTCTTCATCTAATCACCAGTATAATCAAGAACCATGCAATCACAGAATCATTTAGCTTGAAAAAGACCTTTAAAATTATTGAGTCCAACCATAAACCCATAAACATGGACAAGTCCACCACTAAACCATATCTCTAGCTTTCACATCTCTAAGACTTTTTAGTATTCCCAGTGATGGTGACTTGACCACTTTCATTGGCAGCCGGTTCCAATACTTGAGTACAGTTTCAGTAAATAATTTTTCCTAACACCTAATTTAAACCTTTCCTAGATAAACTTGAGCACATTTCTTCTCATCCTAGATACTTCATGCCTATCCAAAACTGACATTCATAAATCCCAGAGTGTTAAAAAATACATATCTCCTTAAATTCAATAATTACATTGATCTTGATCTCTTTAGCTGTCAAAGAAAAAGGAATCAGAGAAAAATTTTTACGGAGAAAAATGAAGTATATATAATGCAATGAAGTTTCACTTCAAAATAATCATCAATACAGCACCCAAAAGAATAAGCTGACTGACTGGAGAGGGTCTATTTACAAGAACATTGTCTCAGTTTAGAGACAAATTTAGGCAAAAACACTCTAGAATGAGTCATCTCCTCTAAAAGGGTTCCAAGAATTCCTTTTCACCAATAAGAAATGAATAGTACTGGATGACAGTGAAAATAAAAACCCCAACAGTTTACAGACAAAGAGGATGGCCACAAGGCAGGGAAAAAGGTAAATAAATGCTAGATATTAAACTGTCAGACCTTACCCGCTCCCACACACACTGGAACAAAACCCAGAATGCCAGGGGGAAAAAAAACCACCAGCTCACACCATGAAGTAAAGATGGTGGGGGTTTCTCTCTCAGGGAAATAAAAACCCAGAAAATTCACACGGCAGCTCGAGCAAACATATGAAAACCTGGCAATTATTCACTCCCCACAGCAGATGAAGCATGTGGGCATACTGTCTCTCCCCAGCTTGGCCTTCCCAAGGTGTGGGGCTCAGACAGAACTGCCCTTCCCTCCCACCAATCCCAACCAATGCCTCTCCCGCAGGTCCCATTTTCCCTAAATCTCAGACTAAACAAGCTGTCCAGTTAACCTCAAAAAGTTGCCGAGGGATTGCTGCTGCAGTTTCTCCAAGGCCAGGGAGGTGAAAAACTTTTTGCCTGGGCTAACAAAAGCCAAGCTAGTCAAGCAAAAAAATCCCTAGACCATGCTGCAACCCCAGAAGCTGATGTCATAGATCACCCCAAGACAAACATGCAGTGGCAAGACAAGGGGCAATGAGGAAATGGCTTTAAACTGACAGAGAGTACATTTAGATTAGATATAAGAAAATCTTCACTTCTGTGGGAGGTGAGGTACTGAAACACATTGCCCAGAGATGCTGTGGGTGGCCTGTCCCTGGCAGTGTCCAAGGCCAGGCTGGATGGAATTCTGAGCAACCTGGTCCGGTGAAAGGTGTCCCTGCCCATGGCTGGGGAGTTGGCACTTGATGATCTGTAAGGCCCCTTCCAACACAGGCCCTTCTATGATTCCATGATTACAAGAAGACGTTTATATCTTCCAACTGTGGGACTACAGTTGTTAGCAGACACCTCTTCAAAGGTACTTTGTCCAAGGGCAACCGTCTCATTGTATAAAACTTTGTTCACTTTGATATGGTCATTAATAGAGAGATTCAAGTAATATAACACAAAGTAAAAGAGAGTAGGTTGCAAAATCTGCAGCAACAAAATCAGAACCATTGAGTGAGATCAAAATTTTCACACATTATGGTGAAATAAAGACTAAGGAAGAAAAAATTCCAGGCAGAACCAGAACAAAAAGAGATATAAAGCAATCTGATATTTGAAATAGCTCTATTTCAAGCATGATGTTCTCACTAGGACAGAGATGTTGTTCAACAATGTTGGAAATGAGGAAGCACATAAATGTTGGATGTGCTAAAATTGAAAGTACATTAGAAGTTGCATTTCATCTTCACTGCATGGGCAGTGATATAGAAGACATGATTCACTGACTAAAAATAAGTGGCAGAGATGAAGTTGTCCTTGAAAATGCCCTTAGAATTCTAGCTGACCTTTTCTCTCTAGGAAATAATATGGTTTATGAAACATTTGTCTTCAGGCAGGGCAGACAAAAGGAAATGAAAAGCTGACCAGCTTTCCTGCCAGATCATACCAATTGGCATGCATACGGAGTGTACTGAGCTGGATCCTTCAATCAAAATGTAAATCGTGTGTCATTACTTATTATCCAGGCTCTGAGCAAGCTTTCTGCAAGCCAAAACTCATGGCTGACAGATTTTTGAACACTAAATGAGTAGTGATACCAGCGGAGATACAGACTCAACACAGGAAAACTGATGTGCAATTTATTATGCATACCAACAGGAAATGAGACCATATTCCAAGAAAGCCAAGCATCATGAAATTATGTGGATATTGAGATATTTACAGAAGCTGAAGCAGATAATCTACATTGGAAGAGACATTCCTCTTATAAAGGTTTGATAGTAGTAAACACAGAAAAAACCCAAACAAACCATCTAACAAATCTTTATGGAGTTCATTCTATCTGTAATCAAAATCGAAATCACTTAAGAATATAGAAGAAATGCCATTGTGAATTTGCAAAATTCCAGTCATTTAATCAAGGAGTATGGCAGCAAAATATACAGATTCAAAGGAAAAAAAACACATTATGAAAATCTCTGTGAAATATGAAAGATATAAAAGCAGAAAGTAAGAGATAAAACCAAGGAGAAATACTCAAGAAATGTGTTATTTGAAATATGATTTTTCATAGAAGACTCCACAGAAATTAAATTTGCAGAGTAGCAAAGACATCCACATGATTAAAACAGTAAGACTAATACAATTGTTTTTTAAAATAAAATTCACAGATTTATGACACAGATATAATAACATAACAATATGGTCTGACAAGTCAAGCATTCACATCAGAAATAAAACAGATTGCCTGTCATTTATGTCCTCTCATTTTCCATGCCAGAGCCCCTCAGACCCTGGGACCCCCTCGGCCTCCTCGTGTCTCTCGCTGCCCGCCCAGGCCCCGGGGCCACATGCCCGCCCCAGCACTGTGAGCCTCTCTCGCAGCACTGGTGCACCGGGGCTGCCCACAGGATCGCATCGCAGCTCCATCCCGGCCGGTCCGCAGCCCAGGGAGGTGCCCGAGGATGGGGCTGAGCGCCCGGATGGCCCCGGCTGGGGCAGCGGGACAGGCCGGGCAGTGAGGCCCAGCCCTGCTGCCCTGGAGGGCCCCTTCTGGTCCCAGTTCCTGTCCCCAGGGAGCCACCAGCTGCCGTGGCCAGGACAGTCAGTTGTGCAGTACAAATTCAGTGTGGTGCAGTATTACTTTTGTCCCTTTTGGGCCTGGCTCCATGGGGTCCCACGTACCCCCACAGAGCTCAGGCAGCGTCAGTAATATGTCAGTAGCAAAGAGTCGGGAAGGGCATTGCTATTCATCCCAGCAGAGCATGAGTTTATTCATCTGTGCCCTTCAGAATCTCCAAGCAAATACCAAGAAACAAAGGCAAGCTCACAGTTTTCCAGGCTCCAAGGAGGTGTGATCCGGGGAATGAGGACCAGCCCGGAAGCTGTTTTCAGGGAACAGTGCAAAGTTTCTCAGCTTTAACTACAATCTCAAATATATCCCTAACCAGGAGGTTTTCCTCACTTTTTGCAATGTCCCTGAAGGGGACTCCAAACATCTGATTCAGGTCAACAAATGTGATACTGTTACCCAGCCTACAGAAGTGTCAGGCATCTTTCAGTCACTCGTAGTCTACAGAGGTACTTCTGTGCAAAGACAACAGCCAGTTTTGTGGTCTTGAGAGAGGAAGTGATTGCAGCTGCGTATTCAATAAGACCAGCTTGCTTTGAAGTGGCAAGCAAGGAGTACTTAGTCATAGCTGCTTGAGACAAAGTATTTTCATTCATATTAAGAAAGATGACCTGTAGCATTTTCCTGTCTTACAGCAAACCAAAAGTAGCTGTGTTGAAATACCCGAACAGAATCCTCATTGAAAGCAGATGGCAACTTCCTCTCAAACCACAGACAAACCAAAACTAATGCCTTAAAAAAAAGCCAGAATCAATGGAATAGGAATATATGGAAATGCCAAAATTGGGAACATGCTGGTTTTTTCTCTTATCTTCCTAAAATGCTCTGTGATTCAACACTGACAATTTTGGGGGTTGATGTGGGGCTGATTTTATTTAACAATTAAGTTAGTACATTTTCAAAAGACTTGTTCTATTTACATAAATAATCAAAATGTATTTTGCTTTAAAAGGTCATTTGGCTAGACTTAAATCATAGAAATTGGGCACTTTATTCAGTGAAGTAAGTTGGAAAGCCTCATTTGTGGTTTGTCTGTAGTTTCAGAGAACATCTGCAGAAAGCATATCTTCTGTGGTGTTCTCCTTTCATTAGAATTAAGTCTCAGTTTCTAAGCATCCTTAGAAACTACATTTGGTAAGCTTTATAAACTCAATAGGTGATTTTCAGTTTGAAATGAATTTTTCAGGCATGTAACAAGGGTAAATGCATCTCTGAAGTGATGTGATGAATAGGAGCAAAACTGTCTACCATTGCTTAGGGCAGGGAATTGTAACACACAGTCTCCTCAGGTTTCTTCCAACCTGAATTATCCTATGATCCTGTGACATACAATAAGAAGTTGGGGCAGAGGTTTATGGTGGCAGTGGAAAGCTGAAGATGATGGAGATAAAGGCAGGCTGTGGCTCAATCATGAAAACGTGTCATTTGAACTCTGAGTATCTTAATGTGCTAGCAAGGTGAGAGGCATGGTGAACATGCAAAAAACCTTATGTTCTAGTTTAAGCTTGTCTGTAATTTCAGGATGCAGCAAACCTTAATAACAACACTCAAAACTGACAAGTGTCTCTGTGGTTGCTTAGTATCTTCTTTGGAGTGAGCTGCAATTTTTGTTCTTTCCTGTTAAAAGAGGCAGATTCTGAGCACTGAAATTTAGTCTCCAGGCAACCATCCAGCTCTTCGGTGGCTGGCTAGACACCACTTGAATCATCTCTCTGTGTGTAGCAGTTAACAAACAGCTGTCTGATGTAAGTCATGGATTGAAATTACAGTGATGAAAGAGGCATAGATTTTCTGGTTGAAACTAAATGGTTCCATCTTGACCTGTGTTAACATTATCCAGGGCAACATGTGCTGATGAAAAAGCATGGTGGAAGCAGTCTTACGTGTGTGCCAGTTTGAGACAAATTTGGAGGAACGTCCAAATTTGAACATCCTCTGATAGAAGGCAGGTTACAGCCACCCCTCCCCCACCAGGTTCAGGAAAAAATCTTCTTCGGAGGAAAGTGAAAGATAAAAAAAAAAAAAAAATTAAAAATCCACAGGAAAGGAATAATAATGCTAAATAATAAAACCTCTCGCTGTGGAGAGAACCTGGTAAAATTCAAAGTCCTTCTGTAGGTGTGGCTGTTCTCTCTCCAGAGCTGGGAGCTCCAGAGGCCATGGCATGGGCCTCCCAGTGCTGGTGATCTGGACCAGAACAGAACAGTCCAAGGAGAGTTCTTGCCTCAGCTAGTGAGCCAGCTAACCAGCAAAGAAATTTAACACTCTATCTCTTTCCTGAGAAAAAGCTGAGAAACTCGGAAAAAAAGGAAGGGTGCTTCCTCTGCTCTTGCTGCTCTAGAAGCACGCACAGAGAGACAGTAGTGTGACCTTGGAGCACAAACTACTTTGAAAAGTTCATCTGGCTTTTTTTTTTTTTCTTCTCTCATACCCAGTTTTAAAGACACAGGCAGAGGATTCATGTCTGGGCACAGAGTGATGATAGAGGATACACATCATAAGGTCACCCCAAGACAACATGGTATTGTGTTTACAAATTCATATTAAGTTCTGAAAATGGAAACTCTTTAGAATTGCACATGCACATGTGTATGTATATCATCTACAGAAGATACAAATATACATGTATGTGTATACATATATGCAGAGCTTCATATAGTTCTATAGCTAAATGTATCAAAAGAGTAGAATATAACTTATGGCAGCAAGATTCCACTGTATAACTCTGGTATTTTTTTCTCACATGTGACATCATAAAGACTGTGAAACTAGTTCAGCAGACAATCAACTCATATTACCATTTAAAAACTACCTATTATAAACCTTTCAAAGCATGACAAATTTAATACTCCTAATCCCTACTTTTTTATCTGGGGTTTTCTGTTTTCATGTACAAATTAATACTTTATCTCAAGTAGAGAAATACTAATGAAGTAGTCCTAGGTTCAAGTCAAAATCTGTTAATATAAGCATATCTAAGTTTAATTTTGTATATGTCAAAGCATTATTTTTCAGAGTCTGTTTGCTACCTTTTTTATTTTGATGTATTTATTTTCATTAATTTTATTTTTATAAAGTTATACAAAAACTATGTATTATATATATTGTATATATATTATATATTGTGTCCACAATATAATTGAAGCCCTTTATAAGTCTGAAATTAGGAATTAGGACAAAAATCGTTAAAAACCATCATATTCCCAATATGGTTCTTATGTGCTGTTGAAGTAATGATGTCATAGAAAAGAATTTTGTTTGCTTTCTTAAGAACTGTTTGATTTTCTCATTCACTTTGCCAATTTGTTTCACAGGAAGTAATCTAAAGAAAAAATATATTTTCTCTTGGTACATTTGATTTCTCTTTAGTACCTTAAGACTAAGATACATAAGAATCCTTTTGGACTGTTTTCTATAATAAATAATAAATTTATTATAGGAAAAAATCTCTACAGAACTACTTGTAAAAACAATAAAAATACAAAGATTGTGTAAAACACATCTGGGAGAAGTGATTTACTTAGTCATCTTCTATTTTTCCTAAAATAGAATATAGGAACTTTTCTTTCACTTCATAGTTCAGAAAAAATATACGTTAAAGTTATTAGACTACAATTTAGTCTGTTTCCCATGCAGATGCCATTAAAATGTATAGAAAAGATTACTAAGATCTTAAAAATGGCTGAGGATTCAAGACAAATTCCAAGAGAATGTGACAAGATCACAGTAGTTCCGCTGTTCAGCATAGCAAGAAACAGAAATTACTCAAGTAACAAGGACTCACAGAGGAATGACTTAAGTTGTGGAGTAAAGATGTAAAGCTGAGTCTTTGGAGTGCTGGTTCACTTTCTTCTGGTACCTGTTATGAAGGAAAAATTCTCCACATAGGTCATAGTGAAGACTTCTGCTGGCTTAAAAATGCTCCAAGCGCTATACCTACTTTATCTTCTGATCCCTTGGATTTGATGTCATGTGAAAGTAGTCTTCCTCCAAAATTATGACTACACATGTTCCCCTACATTGGAGTAACTTAGTGTTAGACTGTAGTTAGTGCTGTCAAAACTTGTGTGCGTGAGCAGATGCCAGATTTCCACAGAGTTGATGCACAAAGGGAAAGTGCTAGAGCTCCAACTGTCAACACCTCTATTTGTGAGCAGATGCCAGGTCTCAGCAGAATTACAACACAATGGAAAACTGCTTCAGCTGTCAACACCCTATATGGGAACAGATGCTGGGTTTTGGCAGAGTTAAGTGCAAGAGAGAAATAGAGTATTAGCACCAAGCTTGCAAGGGAGGTCTGGGCTTTGCCAGAATTTCTGTCAAAGAATTAAATAGCCTAGGATCTCTCCACTGACCACTGCCTCAGCTCATACATGGAGAAGAGGTGCCAGAAGTGCTTATGTATTTGTCAGCCACCTCTAAAAATTTAAATTAATGTAAATTGGGAGAACAACCAAATGAAATCAAAACAAATGGATCCAAATAGTTGTCTTCCTGCTGTTGAATTTAGTTTGTGATAGCAAGATGTTGTTAAACAATCAACATGTATCATTGTCGCTTGTAATGGTGAGAGAGAATTTGCTTCATTAGGAAGGCTAAGACAGAAAACTCTACAGTCATGTAGAGGGTGTTGCAAACGAGTGATTTAGATGGCCCAAGGAAACATCAACAGAAGTATCAGCAAAACTACTTATATTGAAATATGATGTCATAAAAGTGTGACTTAACAGAGTTTGATTACAATCTTCACTGTATTACTTTCTTCACAAATAATGTAAAAATGATTCAAAACTACCACATGAGAATCAAAGTCACCAGGACAAAATCAAAGTTATCAATACGGAATCTTAGCACACTATAGTATAAGGTTCAGTGTGATGTCAGTCACTGACAAAAAATCCATATAAGAGGTGTTTGCATCAATGAGCAACTTTTAGAGATGTCCCAGCTCAGGAGTCAGCACCCAGCTCAGAGACACCTCCCAGCTAGATGCAGCCAGGTCCTGAGCAGGGAGAGCTCAAAGAAAGCTTGCTTAGGCTGTTGTGTTTATGGAATAAAGTGGTTAGCTTGTAGTAAAATTACATGCAATGAGAAAGGTATGCATGAGACTCCTTAATTTTGTTCCTTGATAAATGAGCCTTGGAAAACCATTCACATGACAGTCACATGGCTGGTGCTCCAAACTCATTGTGTCACTGTTTCTGCAAGGGTTTTCAAAAAACCGATTGGAACTAGATATGTGCTTCACCCAATAACAGCTTAGGCTCGACCTCTTTCAGAGATGGTACAGAACTACCATTAGATTGATTAACAACTTGAGTGCATCTGTCACAGAGGGACAATGTTTTCAATACTTGCTTCTCTAAATCCCTTTATATCCTTGTGTGTATTTACAACCACCTATTTTGGGAATACTAATGCTGCTTAGATTTTTGTGTACTTTGATTTAGAATGGAATATAAAGAAATATAAGAATAGTATTCTTATATAATGAGGTTCATTCCATGTGATAAACTGAGGAGAATTTTAATGTCCTGAGACCTTTGTAACTTAAGTCTACTGTAAATCTACAGAATCAGAGAATCAATAGAAAAGTTGGAAGGAACCTTGAAAGGTCACCTAGTCCAAGTCCTTTCCATGGGCAGGGACATCTTCAACTAGATCAGGTCTCTAAGAGCTCCATCCAATCTGACCTTGAATTTGCAGGGATGATGCACCTACCACCTCTCTGGGCGACCTCTTCCAGTGTTTCACCACTCCCATTATGAAAAACTTCTTCCTTATACATAATCTTAATCAAATCAAAACAGTTTAAAATTGTTATCTTTTGTCTTATCACATCAGATACTGCTGGAAAATGTGTCCCCATCTTTCTTAAAGACCCCCTTAGGTACTGAAAGGCTGCTATTTCAGAGCCTTCTTATTCCGGGCTGAACAGCCCCTGACTGTCTCAGCCTTTCCTCACAGGAGAAGTGCTCCATTCTTCTTATAATTTTTGTGGCCTTCCTCTAGACCCATTCCAGCATGTCCATGTTCTTCCTGTCCTGAGCTAAACACAGTACTCCATGTGGGGTCTTACAAGAGTGGAGTGAAGGGGCAGAACCACCTTTTTTGACCTACACAAAAAGCTCTCAAGAAATAGAAAAAATATATTATTAGTTTTGGACATACAATTACTTACTATTTACATGTTTAAACTGATTTTCTAAGAGGATTATAATTTTTTTTTCTATCTTGGAATGTGCAAATAAGTGCTTAGAGATGTGATGGCATTTAACACCTGATGTGGATTGTTTCCCCATGTGTCTGAACTTGGTGCTATGTTAGGATTTAAGCTATTGATTAGATCTTCCATCATTATAATTCATCATATAATCATTATATAATCATAACAATTCATCTTTTTTCTCTTGTCACTGTAGATAAGGAGTTGAAACTGATTTGACTAAGAATGAAGAATAACAATTCTAGAGGTATATTCCAAGAACTTGTTCAGGAGAACAAGATTCTTCAATTTCTACCAGCCAGTAAGTGGCAATAGAAATAAGGGGTGATTTTGGATAGTGTCTCCAGTACAGTTTGTTGAATACCTGCTGGTCAGTGGGATAATTAAGAGTAGCCAGAGACTTAGGAAATTGAAGAATGAGTAAAGTTTTGTTTATAGGAAGTAGGTGAACACGACATTGTCCAAATTCAAAGTGCATAAACCTGCATTTATTCTGAAGTACACCAGTTATGTCAATATGTCTTATGCCAGAGTAAGGTCAGAGCACAATAAGGAAACTTTAACTGGATGCATACTGTATAAACACTGCTTATTATTTGCTGACCTTAGGCAACTGGAGCCAACATAGACTAACTCTTCAGTCACTCATAACTTTCTGCAAATGTCATCTGACAGTGTGGTCTAAATTTATCTCCATTCATAAGTAAACAAGGAGTTACATTTTTCATTTTACTGAAGAATAATGAAAAATTATATGTTGCAGAATTTTCTGTGTCTTTCTTTTCAGGTAGCAGCTAATTAATATAATCAAGCCATTTAGGATGGGAATGCCAACGGTAAAAATAGGAAAAAAGTATTGTAAAAAAGATAGAAAACTAGGTAAGATATATAATAATAGATAAGATTGATTAAATATATATATATACTGGTTTATTTCCTATATTCAAGTGTCCTAGGTTACAGTGTAAGATGTAACCAATAGTAGGTATTGTGTTATCACCTTCACAAGCTGTTAAAGCAGATGGGGCAGTGTTCATTATCTCCTACCATGACTCATCCCTGATAACTCCCTCTGGAGGCTATCTCTATTTAATGGGCAATCAAGGACCCACCCCATGACTCATTGAGTTACATCAGCCCATTGTGAGATGCTCTGCCCAGGGGGAGGAGCCAAGCATTCCCACCTGGATATAATCCAGGGTTTGGAACTGCAGAAGTAGCCTTTATTTAATGGATTCCCAGAAGACAAGAGCTACCACTGAACCATCAGGTGAAGACCAGCCCCTTCTACAGGATCACTGCTTCAACAGAACCACTTCACCTGGAACTGCTGTCACCACCCTGACTAACAGGGTGTCAGGTTGTATTGTGACTCTGTCAGTGTTCTTTCACTATTGCATTTATTTAATTTTTCTATTGAATTAAAATTCTGACTTGTGATCTCCCACTGGTTTGTTTTCAAACTAGTACATCAACCAGGAACTCTCAAAGGTCACCTAGAGAAACTTTCTTCTGATGTATAATCTGAGTTTTATCAAAGTTACAGACTTATTTAAAATAGATTAGGCATTTCTAAAGCTTAGTTAAATACAAGAAAGAGGTTCTTTTTCAAAAAAAAATCTTATTAATAGAACACCTTGGATCTTAATTTGCAGAAAGTTTAGAATATTTAGAATCTCTTGCTATTTAGGGAGACATGAGATATGACTGAGTAATATTTGGGTAACTCACAAATGAAAATATGAAGAAATTACTAAATACTTTAATTAAATAAGGAGTATATTACTGCCAAAGGCTGAGTGTTCTAACTTCTGGAAAAAATAGGTCCTAGCCTGATTAGAGCTATTCAACAAATGAATAATCACTTGCTAAAAATTCTGTTTCTTCATGTAGCCATTCTATTACTAAAGCTGGGGAACCTGAGAACTCTCTGCCTGCACAGGGCACCAGATATATTCCAGTTTAATTACATGCTTTTAGCTGTGTTATTGAGAAGCTGTCTCCTCCTTCAATTATCTTTGCTAGGTGCAGTTCTACTATGTAAAAAATAAATAAATAAACTAGGATATATCTAAAGCATTCCAGATACTAAGGCAGCCAGATAGGAAAATATTCAGACACTTAACAATATTTCACAGTATACAGATTTTCCTTTGCATACAGCTATATGCTTGTCCAAACACCCAGCATAATTTCATAATTACCTATACTATAAACATTTGAACTTTTATTACCACACCCATAGAATTCTGTGAGTCAATCTCTGTTGATTCATCCACATTTATAAAATTTATAAATGTTTAACAGATTACAAGTAAAGATTATTAAGGTACATCATAGACACCAGGTCAACATCTAATATAATTAAAAGTTAATCTAAAGTTATGTAAAAGTGCAAGGTTAGCATTACAAACTGTCTTGCTTTACAGTATTTCTGGGGAAGAGAAAAGAAGAAATTAATTGTGAAAAACTCACATAACCTTTACTACAAAATTTCAGGTCAAACGTTTGCCAAGCGCAGTTTTGCAGATAATTAACAGTCTGTGTTTAAGAAAAAAAAATCTGTTGTATGCAGATGATAGTTCACATTTCATAAGTATTTGTTTTCTGAGGTATCTAATTAATCATCACTGTATTCCTGTTAAATAAATCAGCATTATTATCAACATATGACAGATAAAGAAAGGTATAGATGGCAAGTCATGTGTCACCAGATGACAGGTGCTTTAGCCAACATCACAGAGGAATTTTGCAGCAAACCAGCAACTAAAACCACATAACTGCTGAGCTTTGTGCTTTTGAATTCCAAACAGCTGTCTGTGGCAAAACAACTTGGTTTCAAGACTGTGGTGGATACTATTTCTTCTGTGTTTCTCAGAATCATAATCATCTTTTTTCATTTCTATTAAATTTAATTCTTTCTTCTCTATGCTTATGACACAGATGAACTTCAATAATAAATATATTTTTTTCACCATGAAAAAAAATCATGATGCAGATGGAAAATAGATTGACACAACAGTTACAGCTTCAGATCAGCTATTTTGATGACCCTGACTATATACAGAGAAGTCTGCTGTTCACCTTCAGGCTTCTTGGCTACAATTCATTTTTCTAAGGTATGTTGTTACATTACGTTGATACGTATTGCTTCTAAAACCATATAGGCCTGAATCAGAATGATATTAAATTAATTTGTAAAGCTAAAAACTGATGCAAAAAGTCCTACTGAAAGGATATCTGTATAACCAGATCAGAAAGTATATTAATTTTTTTAAAGCCATAAATGTTCCCTTGTTAAAGAAAAAGAACAAAATACAATGGACTCTCTCATTTCCATTTCATCAGTTCTGCGATTTATAAGAAAATTTCACTGAAGGAAGTGCAGAAATTCACTTCAGTTGCATCTTATATTACTTCAGAACTTGAGCAGGCTGTTTGAAAATCTACAGTAAGACACTTCCAATTTTCTCTTTCTTGGCCATACAGACATGAGTGCTTAAACCAGCCCTAATAGTCAATGGGATATGCATGTGAACTACTGCATTTGGTTTATCTTAGAATGTCTGCATTTCTGTAATGGTTTTTGTAAGTTATTTTCCCACTGCCCTTTAGACAATACCAGACACAATATAGTATATGAATTTACTTGCTTATTTCAGATTTTCTATCATGATTTTTTTTTTTTATCAGCTAAATAATGACCTGTGCAGGTCAATGTTCTGGATACACACTGCAAGTGTAAGATAAAAAGTTTTCACCAGATGCAACTCTACTAAGTTGTGATAATCCTTGTGAAGATTATTCTCCATTTTCTTGCAGTAAATTGAAAAAAAAAAAACCCAAAAAAACCCTTCTGGCCCTCTATCAGTGAAAAAAACCACAAAACTCAAAAAACTGAGAGCATCATAAAATGCCAACTTTTTATTTTCTCATGATACTTTCAGCTGAAAAATACTTTCAGCTGTTTACCAAAAGCTATATTTTTACCTTATCTCTCTCTTTTATCAAGTCAAGCCTTGTACTATTGCTTGCCCACCAGGACTGCAGATAATCAGGTTTTAGGCTCCTCTGTGAACATTCTCCCTACTAAAGCTAGACTAGATTTAAAGGAACCTTTTTTTTCCCCCTCCTATCAGTTCTTCACTGGTATCAAGCATTGTTCCAAGTAGAAATTATTTCTGACATCTATATTCCTGAAACAGAATTAAGTGTGTTTCAAGAAACTAGGATTTCTTTAATGAAATGGACCGTCTGTTGTTCATGTTTGTCTAATTACCTGCTTTTCTCTCACAAGGACAAGCATGTTCCTGTATAAATTCCCATATACTACACTAAGAGTAAACATAAGGATGGTGGGTTTTTTTGTTATTAGTGATGTGGGTTTTTTCCCAAAATATTGAAAAGATTGTGGAAAACTTAAATGCAAAGGTATTTTAAAAATTTTCAAGAAAGTCGGGGACAGAACTGACTGAAATATCAAAGCCTGAATGCAATCCATAGATCAAGAAGATTTAAATTTGTCATTTACCAGGCAGTAATAAAGATGGCTCAGAACAAGATTTCAGATGGCTGAAAGCCTTGTTCTTTTTCTTCAGTTTTCAAGACTAATGTCTTTCAGAAGAGGAATATTTGATTCACACTTCGGAGTGATTCATAAGTTTGACTCTTGCTTCCATTTCACAATCTTAAAGACACTCAAATACTGATTTGATGATCCCTACATAGACCTATAATATGACAATGAATGTAAGAGAAGTTGTTAAAGATTTATAGCTGCATATTAATGTAGACAAGATATGAATAACATAGCAATGAAATGGCAAAGGGGATTTGTGCTCAGTTATTGAATAAACTGTGGACAAATTGTGCGTTCATCTATGTCTCTGTGGAAACAGAGCAAGTGTAAATGAAAAAAAAATGTGACTCTGTATTAGCCATAAAAGCAAGGCTTAGTAACTGGGGCTGCAGGGTGTGTCAGTCAGAGCAGGTTCCAGATTACTCTGAAAAAGGTGGAGACAGCCCATCATGCCTCAAACCTTCAATCAGCCAGAGGCTCGCACTGTGCCTCTGATCACATGTGCTTGAGGAAGGGTAGGAGCTGCTAGGGGTAGGAGGCAACAGAAAAGAAGAAAGGTGAGAGGAGGTTGGGGAGGAACCTCAAAACAGGACCTGGGATGAGGTAAGTAAAGAGACAAGTTTGGAAGAATGTGGAAGGGGTATTGTTGGGGACATTACTGAAAACGGCCTGAAGGAAGAACTCTTGAATGAAAGAGGGATGATCTGAGAAACTGCAGCCGATGGAGAACCCATGTGAGATCAAAGACACCCCCAAAAAGACTGTGGCCTGTGAAGGACTCAAGCTGGGGCAGGAGAACAGTAAGAAGCAAGGAACAGAAAGAAACTACTGTACACTGATCACCGCATCACCAAAGGGCCTGGAAGGGACTGAGAGTCATGTGTGATGAAAAGAAAAGGAGTTAAATTGAGGAAGTGGGAGAGAAGTGCTGGACTGAAGCAGAGCCTGGAGAGCAAGTAGAAAAGTAGGTTTTCTAAGTGTTGGTTTAATTAATTTCCCTTGTTAATACCTGAACCAGTAATTAAAAGTACATATTAATTTTGAGTGAATTAAACTGCGTGAAGTTCCTCAAGTCAAGGCTGCTTTGCTCATGAAAGGTTCATAAGTGTAAATTGTCATTTTCAGTGTATCTAATGTACCTAATATACAAATAGACACTTAACAATTAAGGTACACATAATGTAGCTATCATGTCATTCCCATTAAGGCATCTCAGTTACTGCTGTGGTTTAACCCCAGCCAGCAACTGAGCCCCACATAGCCACTCACTTACCCCTGCACTGGGAGTGGAGAGAGAAGCAGAAGAGTAAAAGTCAGAAAACTAGTGGATTGAGATAAAGAGTTTAAAAGGTTAAACAAAAGCCACATGTACAGGCAAGGCAAAACAAGGAATTAATTCATCAGTTCCTATGGGCAGACAGGTGTTCAGCCATCCCCAGGAAAGCAGGAGGCCGTCACACACAATGTTGAATTGGGAAGACAAATGCCCTCATTCTGAATGCCTCTTTCCTTCCTTTCCCCCCATTCCATTCCCTTCAGTCAATGGGAATCAGATCTCTTGGCTGTGTCCCAACAAACTTCTTGAGCACCCCAAACCTGCCTGTCGGTGGGGTGGGTGAGAAGCAAAGACTTTGACTGTGTCAAAGCTGCTCAGCAACAGTTAAAACATCCTTGTGTTATCAGCACTGTTTTCAACACAAATCCAAAGTACGTCCCCATACCAGCTATGTGAAGAAAGTTATCCCAGCATAACCAGCACACTTGCCTTAATATTTTCTTTTATCAGGTCTCACAATCAAGTCTTTTAATCCTTCTCTTGCACATTTTTCCTGACAAGCAGGAGGGATGCTCAGTCCCTTGACATTTACAGGTTCACAGGTAAGTACTTTCTGGCTGGAAACCTTAACTATTCCATTTTTTAAAAATAAATTCATAACAATTTGTCATTGAGATTAAATAGAAATATTCCCCCCAAAAGGTTTCAATTTTTCAGACTTAAGAGTAGCTGAAAAAATACTAGGAAGAAACAAATCTGAAGGGCAGAAGATTTTACCATATAGTGTCATCTCATTCCAGTTGTGTGAGAAAGGAAAGGTAAAACAATTATCCCACTCATAGATCTTACTGTCTCATCTGGTTATGCATGTTATTCTAAAACATTATTATATTGTCAAGATGATATTTATTGTTTTTTGATTAAGTGTTGACTGCATGCTAAATATAGGAGCTGTATTTTGTTACTTGAAAGTGTCTTTGTTGCGTGCAAGGAATGAGCATTCCAGAATGTGATTAGCTAATTAAAGTAAGTGAGGTGGAAGTTGAAATCAAAGTCTCACATGAACAATTGTGTTTGTTTGTATACAAATACAGTTTCTGAAAATGAGAAAGCCTGAAGAACTGTGCTTGAGAACAATGATATTGTGTAATTTCTGTAAATATCACATTTAACACAACTTGTTAATATTTGTGTATATATCAAAATATTTCTAACATTCTAATAAGAATAATTCTAATTCAGTGTTCATCTTATAGTTCTTATAAACTCTTGTTTCTTTTTCCTTAAATAGACAGAAGATCCTTTAAATATAGTGAGGTTTGTCCTTTATAGCTTTTATAGAGCCAAAATTTAGATGTAAAAAATGCCAAAAGTGTTTTAGGCTTCCTTTTTATTTTTTGGTGATAAATAAATATATAGCAAGTTTTATTTAACTCTACAAAAGTCATCTAAAACAAGTCATATGATCAATTTTATAGGATTCTATTTATTTTTGTGTTTCTTTTTATTTTTCTATTTTTTGTGGGTTTTTTTCATTTTTTTTCTATTTATTTTTGTGCAGAGGAAATCTAGAGTATTGGCATGAAGAAGGCACATGGATTGCATCTTGTTTTGCAAAATTGGCTTAAAAAAATTCTTTAGAAGGCTAGAAAAAGATATTTGCTTTCCAGATTTGCTGCCAGTTCAAATATCTCCAAAATAAAACATTCTATAACAAAATTACTATAAAAAGGAGGGGTTTTTTTCTGTTAACATAATCCTCCAACAGCATAAAGTAGATGTTTTTCTTTGTTTTACATGTTTAACAGTTCAACAGCTGAGAAATATAAAGAACCCTTTGATAATTTTTTGTAATATTTCTGTGTTTCAAATAAAACTTCATGAAGGTGCTTTATTACATTTTAGCAAAAAAACACTTTACACTTGTCATCTTTTCTCATTAATCAGGTACGATTAAGACTATTTTGCAGAACAGTAATACAGGAACAGGAAAGTGAAATGTCTTCTGAACTGTTAGTCAAGATGAATTGATTGCTAGTCTTCTTCAAGCCACAAACAGGCAGAAATAATTTCACATCTGGTTTGAATATAATGCTAGTTAAAAACAAGTCGTTGGTATTTTGAATTTCAGTGTCAATATTTAATATAGCATTTCCCATCAAGAAACAGCCCCGAATGGGGCAGGGAGCAGTGCAGAGCTGTATAACAAGAGTCAGCAAGTAGAGCCTCATTTCTTCTGTGTGAAACCCTAAGCCCTTTGCCAGCTTTCTTCTTCCTCTATTATATCTACTCTCTGGCGGATGTCATATTAGAGACTGCAGCCAAAACTCCCCCCATTCTTCACCTACTGGTGCATGAAGGAATCTGTGACAGATGCTGTGGCATCATGCAGTATTCAAAGACCAATGTATTAATTTAATAAATGTTTTTACAGCCTTATGGCCTTGCTAAAGATTGCATTCTCAGTTAAATGGAAAGATAAAGAACTGAAGATGGTGTTCAGTATAGTGGTGTCAGACTGCTTTTATGGCATATATCCAGTAAAACAATAACTAAAAAGAAAAACATAGATAAGAAATTTCCATGTTTAATGGGATTAACAGTATTTTAAAAAGTACAAAAATTCTACCTAACACGTTAGTAACTGTGGGAAAAAATATTTCAGGCTTATAGTATGATCCCTCTTGTCTTACAGAGTGAGATGCTATCTGAAAACTGAAACTTTTGCACAATTGTCAACTTTAAAACATGAAATTTGATAATTTTTTTTCAGATTTTAGAATACTGTTCATGTGAAAAATTAGTTGTAATTTCATAAGACAGAAATACATATCTGTTAGTAAATTAAAATGCATCTTTTCTTGTTTATCTTTGTTCCAAATAAATAACGGTTTTTGCAGAGACTTGATTTACTGGAATTTGTTTTTAGCATTTTATTATCAAGATTCAGGTGCTCACACTTACTGGGATGATCACTGTGATTGACTGGATAACCTTGCAAAGGAGCAAGATCTGGGAGAAGAGGTTTAGTAGATGTCACTCCTCTATAGAAAGGGCAAAACCCACTTGAGATCCTGAAGCAAGCTAAGAAACAGTACCTTTGAAAATCGTAGGAATGTACACAAAAACCACTGGAGAATATTTTCCTAACAATTTAAGTGGCTAGAACTTAGTGATAGGTGTTGTGTTGCACAAACACAGGCAAGAAAATATAATGTCACCCACTATTTTAAGCAGCAGTGAAGCTGTATATTTGGGATCCTTTAGTGATGCTCTTTTTAACACATACGATCTACCTAAATGCAAATGCATGCTATATATATTTTTTGGTCAGCTGGGGTCATTTACAGAAAAGGAAAAGAAATTACAAGCATGAATGCTCCACCTTATTCCATGAAACTCAGAAAATGAGAACTTACATTTTTAGTCAGCATTGTTGACTTGTGGTGAATGTGCTTCAAATTGGGAGAAATAAAAGGCTATTCGGAAATGAATTAATACAAAGACAAGACTAAGTCTGTGAATAAGCATCTGCAATTTGGAACTTACAGTGTTGTGTGTGGGTTTTCTTAATTATAGAAAGTCATGGGTTAATTTTGAATGAATATGTTTATTCAAGTAAAACAAACACCAGTGATCTTATTTTATTTATTTGGTTTTAGCAGATTGAAGTGATGATAATTTTAGGTGTCCCAAGTAACAAAATCACATCTGTAACAAATATTTATAAGCTACTGTATAGACATTATACTGTAGGTCATAAATATAAGGGGAAAAAAACTTTAAGAGAAATGGAACATAAATTGATTTAAATCTAAATTATACAGATTAAATCAAAATACAAAAAGTGTAATTCTTATTTAGCACCACACAATTTTTGTTCTAACAAATGTAAATTTACTGGGGAAAGCAACTTTTCTTCTTATATTAAATGCCTTTTTTGCAAAGCCTGAGGCAGTTTTTTTTAATCTATCAGAATTTGTATAAAGTTTTGTATTTGAAAACTATAGGGACTTCTTTAACAAATAACAGAGGGGAAAAATTTTGAAAAAATGTAAAAACCCAACAGTATAGAAACAAAACAAACCCAATTTTTTTAGAATATTTATAGAACTCAGTGTTCCACTTCATACTGGTTCACTATCAAAACACAGGATTAGCACAGCAGAATCAAAGTTCATTATGTCCCCTGAACCGACTTCACTTTATTTGGAATCAGACTGACTCCATTAACCCTTAGTCCAGGTTACATAGCCCTATACAATCTTCTCTACTTACTGTAGAATTTACAGATGTAGGCACAGAGATGCACTAAGTTAAAACAAATCACTCCTAAGACCCCAGTAAAATGAGTGATAAAGACAAAAACAGAATAGAGACTCCTGAACCCTTTACCACTGGTCTAATCAATAGCAGATTTTTTTCTCCTACTTTACAACTTCTGTTAAGTTATATTTTCTGGCTTTTCTTTTGTATGCAAACAAAATCAAAAACCATAATCAGAAACAAACAAACAAGAAACCCTAAACCCAAGCAAAAAAAATAAAAACATAAACAAAAAAAAGGGGGGGAGATGTTTCAAAGTCTCTTGCCTTGGAATTATATGTTGTTGTTAGTTCACTGTGCACATACACAGAGTATAAAAACTGTAACTTATTCCTTCCAGATCACTGAAAATTAAATACCAGATCCTTCCTTTTCTTACATACACCCACTTTCCACTTCAACATTTAACTGTGCTACAAGTCACAGTTCTTTTAGAAAGAAAGTCTCCAGACAGTTTTATATCAAAATAAATTGCCTGCATTTATATACTTGGTGTCAGTTCAATGACTAATTGTGAATTTAAAAGGCTCAGAATCATGATAAAATTCAAGCATCCTGTCTCTACATCTGATTAGTCCATGCCAGGGGGCAATGAACAGTCAGTGGGAAAAATACTGCTCCATTAAACACTATCTCTGGGCTTCCAGTGCCCGTTTTTTTTTGACAGACAATCTTTTTCTCAGAATCTGAATAATTTCATTCTTGAGGAAATATGTTTTGATTATTGTAAATGATCAGGTGTTATTTTTTTTTTTTTACTCTTCTCACATCAAGGTTCAACACAGTCCAAATACACACTCTGATACACAGAGCTGGACAATAAAAGTCTGTTTAAAATAAGGACTGTTCAGTACTGAGTCTTTGAATAAATTGTGTTTTAAATCTATAAGCCTGACAGTCATATGCTTATGTCTGTTTCTCTCTCTGTTTAGCCTCCTAGACGATAAGATTTTAGAGACTTGAATAATAACATCAGAAGGAAATGTTTGCAAACTAGTGAAATACAGAGATAGTTTAATGATGTTATTTTTCTGGTTTTACTGTATATGCTAACCTCAAATGTTTGGTTTGGTTTCTGAGGGATTTTTTGGAAGCTTTTTAATTTTAACCAAGGACTAACACCAAAATTGTATTTTTAGTTCTGTGAAATGATAAATTGATTCTGATTGATACAGAACACGACTGTGTCGTGTCATGGTGTGTCAATCTGGGAGAGTCAAAAACCTGTGTCTTCTGTGTTTAGAGATGAATAGTTACTGTGATAGCTCACTCTGAGATTTCTTAACAGACTTCTTACATTCAGGTAAAACTGCCAAACCATCTGAAGACTGTTTCCTTTGACAATGCTTCAAGAGGGATATGCAAAAATTTGAGTCAGCCAGAACATTCTTTCTGAACATTTAGATCAGTGCCTGTTCTTTTCACGCTCTGTATGTCTGGGAATACTTTTCTGATTCTTTTGTATTTCCACACATTTCAGTTTGTCTCCAATTCCCACCAACCACAATTTTCACCAGACTTTCACGGTCAATTGGTACTCTAATCTTACATATACTATATTTAGTGTCTTTTATGTGTATTTTCAAAGAAGAAAAAAGGCAGTTAACAATACGAGCATGTGTCTTACAAAACTGTGGTGGGTTGACCCCTTATGTATACTGAATGCCCACCAAAGCTGCTCTATCACTCCTCCTCTTCCTCAGCTGTAAAGGAGCCTCATAGGCTGAGATAACGACAGGGTGAAATCACTCACCAAATACCATCACAGGCAAAATAGACTTGACCAACATTTAAGATCAGAGGGGGGTAATGAGAAAGAAAAACTAAATATTAAAAACACTTTCCTCCTTACTCCTCCTTTCATTACATGTTGACTTCTTATTATTCCTCCCCAAGAAGAAGAGTCACACTCTTCCCCTGTTTTTGTTTTTGGGGTTTTTTTGAGGGAGGGTTGTAATTGCTAAATACTGCTACATTTGAATAATATTAACTTCAGAAATAAAAGTCACTACTACAATTATTTTATTTTTAAGCACTTTTGGTGCTTCTGTTACCCCAGTGGGACATCAGTAGTCCTAGGAATATTTTGCAAGTGACAAAGCACATTAACTTTTATAGATCCTTCATCAGCACTCACTTTTCTTCATGCATCTTCAATCTTAAGTTTTATATTTTCTGACATTCTGTAAAAATCAATTGTTTTTATTCATTTGGGAATTATTTTGTTTCTATAAGTGGTCAGATATTGAAGGCAATGGGAGATGCTATGAAACCACATAGGCAGTTTAAAAGATTTTAACAGACTTTTTTAACATGTCAGTCATTTCATTTTGATGAATATTAGAAGATGTCAAAAAATTCTCCTGATCTTGTGTCATCTATTCTTATTACTGGCTTAAATGTAGTTCTATAAGTGTTCATACTGATTAAGGTTGGGAAAGTTCACATCTTGGATTATATTGTTTTGAGAGATCAATTTATTTGTTTATAATTTTTTGGGGTAGTAAAGGTTTATAATTTTAAAACATTTTGTGATTCTGTTGCCATATATCTATGTAAATATATTGTGCAACTGAACCTTAAAGTTTGCTCAGTTTTCAGAGAAATATATTTTGTACTGCACTTTTAATGAATGTCATGTCTAAGCTGTATTACCTGTGTGATTTTTTCCTACTTAATCTAAGCCAAAGTAATTTTTAAGTGATTAAGTGGGAATGTCAGACAACTATGAGTTATTCATAAAGGAAATATGAAGAGTCTGTTTCTATAAGGACACACCCTACCTGGTTTTATTCCAGCTAATAATAATTAAGATAGAAATCAGATACCAAGTCCTTCTGTTGCTGGATCAGAAAAGACGGATGCAAAAGATGTTTCAAAAACCTTTATGAGAGTTGATATGAATGCATGCAAGCTTGCAGAGACCAAAATAAATAAATTAAAAAGACACTTCCCAGAGGTAGAAATTAGTAAGATTAATTAAGGCTTTAAAAGTGTAAAGAAACAATAACACGGAGGTTTGAAGAACCTAAACATAAAAGACCATACTATTTGAATTCTCCTCTTATTCCAAGATATGTTAAAATGAAAGAATAATGCTTATCATAAAGACCACCAACAACAAAAGGCTCTAGGAGAAAAGGAAACACAAAAGTATGCCCTTACTTTTGAATGGCCAAAAGATCACCAAAATTTGTGTTGCCATCATAACTAGTATAATAGCAACAGTAACAATGTAGATACTGAGATTTACCAATAAAATACATCTTTTCATTCCATAAAGTGCTTAAAATATTAGGTAATGCATTAAAATGTTGACAATTACATTACTCAGGACTTAAAATATTTTTACCAGAGAAATATGTTGGAATTATATTCCTAATTTTATAGAATCAGTGTGGTCTAAAGAGATAAAATTAGAAATTATTTAGCATTTTCAGGATACTTTCTGTAGATAATTTCTAAATGCTTCAAAGTAGGTTAGTATAACTGTCTTTTGAAACAGCTTAAGTAAGCAAAAAAATATTAAAACTATCAACTGAACTTAAAAATCATATATAACCTTTAAATAGTTAATTTAATTGTAGACTTTCTTATAATCGAGAGCATCAGCAAAAAAGGAAAAGAGTAGTTACTGACGCTGAAATGTGTGCTTTTCTGGAGGCCTGTTAAGGAGGAACATAGAGCAGTGGAAAAAATTGCAAATCTTTGGCAAAATAATTTTGCAGGTAATACAAATTTTCTAAATTTTCAGAGAAATCAGTGTTGGCATAATTATAATGAAGGATTTCAATTTCTTGTCTTGTATAAAGGAGAGAATTTCAGAAGCAAATTTCCATATAGAGATAAGAGTTTAACAATTTAACAATATGTTTGGTGTAATAGTCTTTCTTTGAAGTATATTTTTTAATTTTCCTTCTTGTTTTACAATATCAGCACTTCCTAACTCTACCTAAAAGGTTAACCTGTCTTCATTGTAAAATAATTATTTCTTTTGTCAGAACTCATATTTGCCTGTAATAATTGTTTCTTTGATTGAAAGGATTGTGCTAATTGAAAATGTTAATATGTGTGCATTAAGTACACATATAAAGTATATTGAAATACATTACTCTTTCATAGTGTTTAAACACATAGCTTTGAATACCCTCAACAGTTTTTAGCTGGTCAGATCACTTTTTTTTTTTGTTTGTTTGTTTCTTCTCAGTATTGCTCAGCAAGTCCTTTCTTCCATTTCTGCCCTATAGCTTCAGGGAAGAAACACCTAGGGCTATTGACTGTGAATTGGTGCAGGGCAAACGTGTAAAACCCAATTAATTCCTAATAAACAAAACATAAAATGCGTCTTGTGAAAAATATAAAAACATTTCCCTCTTTTAAGACCTGACCAAAAGGAAAAAAAAAAAAAATTTCAATATGTAGCAGAACAGAGGCAAAGCAATGAGTTGTCACTCCAGTTACTGATACAATCTGTGGCACTTCTCTACCCCGCTAGCCAAGGCATGACTCAATCTCAGTATGAACACAGGAGCTACAATTCTCCTCTAATTATTAAACTTCAGCTATACAATTCCTAGGCTATTCTTTAACTTTTCATTCCCTACTCAATTACAAACCCATAACCTCCCAACCATATTTTCTGTTTCTGATTTCTGTTGTTTTTTGTGCAATAATTTGTGTTTAAAAATATAAGAGGAGAAAAGCAACAAAAGAATTCCATCACACTAGTAGTAGTATGGTTCAGCACAGGCTATTCAACTCTAAATACTGACCTACTGCAAAGGCACAACATCAAGAAACCTAGTGGGGAAACAGTGAGCCTGACAAAGCAGCTCTCCTTGGAAAAAGAAATGGCAGTGAAAGTTTATTTTCTTCTTCCAAATTTTAACTGAAGATTTTTTTTCCCTTTCTCTCCTTGCTTTAGTCAACTGTAAAGATGCATGATTTTTTAGCCTAGTAGACTAAGGGATTACCAAAAGCTATGCATATCAAGCTATGTTTCTGTCTTTCAGGTGGATGTGTCTACTTTCCCTATTGGAATCACTGAAAAGATTGTTAAAGACTGAGACAAGAAAAACTCTTCACTGGATTTACCTATTTGTGTTTTCTTGGGTATGTAGAAAAGATGGGGAGTATGGAAATGGATGGATTGCATCATTGACACATAAACACCATTTGAAGGGTATAATTCCATCAGGACTCAGTTTATACCGTGGGTCAAAATAGCAAATTCCCAGTCCAAGATGTGATAGAGAGCAAAAAACCTTGAGCACCAAGGTTAATTATGTTTGAAGTGTGGCAGCAACTTCTTTAAAATAATGAACTACATATATCTAGTCCTAAAATCCATCCCATAAACTCTGATAGACCCCATAGACAATTCACAGCCTCTTTTATTTTCAAGTCACAACTCTCATGAATTTGTGATGCATTTATACAAAAAAAAAAAAGTACAAATTATTCAAGATTAACATTCTAGTATTCTTCTTTTTTATTTCCACTTTTTGAGACATTATGTGTGGGTGTGTGGGAGGGTCCTCATTTTCTGTTACGCTCAGTATCTTATCACAGCTATTTCAGTGGCATGTATTTTTCACCAAAAATACACCAAAATAGATTTTGTTTGTAGCACAGTCATCACAATCATTGGATAGTTCCTCTAAGTTGCACTGAGGCTTAAGCAAGTCCATGTTGTGCTTTAACCCCAGCCAGCAACGAAGAACCACACATCCACTCTGTCACTTCTTTCTGGCAAGAAAACGGAAGAGAATCAGAATCAGAAGAATAAAAGTGAGGAAACTTTTGGGTTGAGATAAAAAGACAGTTTAAAAGGTAAAGCAAAAGCTGCACATGCAAGCAAAGGAAAACGAGGGAAAATGAGGAATTAGCAAGGAATTCATTCACCACTTCCCACGGGCAGACAGGTGTTCAGCCATTTCCAAGAAAGCAGGGCTCCATCATCACATGTAAAGGTGATGTGGGAAGAAAAACACCATCATTTTGAGCATGTCAGCCTTAATTATTTTTAACCCAGCATTATGTATGGAGCACATCATATGGTATGGAATATCCTTAGGGGCATTTGGGATTAGTTGTCCAATCTGTGTCCCCTCCTCACTTCTTTGCATCCCCAGCCTCCTCACTGTTGGGGTGGCATGAGAAGCAGAAAATGTCTTGACTCTATATAAAGCTGTTCAGAAATAATGAAAACATCCCTGTGCTATCAGCACTGTTCTCAGCACAAATCCAAAGCACATCCCCATACCAGCTACTGTGAAGAACATTAACACTATCCCAGCCAAAGCCGACACGGTACAATGCTTGCAAAACCCGTCAGGTATTGCATAAAGATACATGTTCTTGAATACCAAAGCAAAAATTAGAAGAATGTGAATTTGCTGAAAGGTTTTAATTTTTAACACAGGGAAGAATAACCAATTTAAAAGGAACATTTAACTTACTAACCAGAAAAACAAAACACATTAAAAAAACAAAACAAAAAAACTCCACCCACAACCCATAACCTGTAAGCCATGAGTTGCCCTTAGAGTTACGTAAAATTTAAAGTATTTTCTGAGGTAAAAGAAAAGAAAGTAGTTTGAAAGCTTTGTGAGACTTTTATTATTTATTTTTTTTTAGAAAACTAATACATTTTTCTGGCTCAACCACTAAAATGTTTAAATATTCATATTATATATTTTTTTTAAATAACTAGTCTTTATGAACCCTTATTCTTGAAACACAGCATTTTCTTCAAGAAAATATGAAAATAGATAAATATACAATAATATATTTCCAGAGAGGAGTAAAAATTAAACCCTGAGTCCTTTCCAAGCTGATAGATAGTGGGACTGTTCAATTCTTCTATTCAAGTTAATATATATTTGACCTGTTGAAATGTGCTCTCTGATCTTGTTAACACAGAAGAGATATTTTTAAATAGGCTCACAATATGTTGAAAGGGCAAAGTTATGTGTGCAGAGAGGAGTGAGGAAAGGAGTGGGTAAGTTCAGATTTTCTAAGGCAAAACACATTTTCATTGTGATTATTAAAATAAATCAGTTTTCTGTTTGTGTTGTCCCTTTTAACAGTTCATAACTCCAGAAAGAGTTTTATATGAAAACTCTTTTTATGAAAGAGAATTAAGAAATACATTTCTTCATGAAATTCCCATATTGTTATAATTTTTTAATAATAGTTTTAAAAAACTGATATTTAGGGGTTTTAACTTGGAAATAAACTGTCACTGCAGATCTGAAGTCTCAGCTTCCCAACCACCATCACAAAGCTGAATGAGTCCATGCCCAAAGAAATCTTCCTCAAGCAGATGCTGCCACAACAGCAGAAATGCAACGCTTCCTGCCAACTCAGCTTCAGGATTCAAATTCCCTGAATATCCTAAAAAGAAGCCCTCTCTCCGTGGAGTATCCTGGCTAAAGATAGACCTAGTAGGTGATGTCGTATGCAGTTCCATGGCAGATAGTTGACATTTTCAGATTGCCAGAGAGATAGGCTTGTTGGCAAGAAACCTCATCCTGGGAAATCTGCCTGGTTTCTGTCGAAGATTCAAGAAAATCAACACCTTCCTGCAAAATTTAACAATTTTATTCTTAAGTATTCAAATTAAAAGAGGTCTGAAAAAAAACCCCACAAAGATATGTTCTTTTAGAAAGCTTCCTAAATATGACTCTGTCGAGGCTGCCACTCTGAACTCTATCCTTAAAATTGACTCAATTAAGTAATTTCAATGAGGTTGTCTTACTTCATAGATATATCTCAAATTTTGCATTGCAAATTAAAATATCATCTAACCAGCACTATCATTTAACCAGGTCTGTGATAATAACTTGCAATTTTTTGGGTTTTAGGGGAGATTAACAGTTCAGACCTTTTGTTTTTTTCTTATAACTTCTTCGGGAAATTACATGGGATTGTTCAATTATTATATGTATGTAATCAAGCCATCAGTATAATAAAAGACCTTTTTAATTAATTAAATTTTCCCTTCACTTTATACATTAGACTGTCTAGATACCATTGATGGCTTTCCTAACATATGTCTCAGTTTTTAGTGGAGAAGTGTATCCAGTTTGAATGGATCGATTTGAACATATTTTGGGGAGAAGAATGAAATAGAATCAAGAACAACCAGGATAGCGAGTCCGGAGTTATAAAATAAATTTGATTAACACTGTGTAGCTATCACACTTCTATTAAAGTCACAGGCAAAACAATTCTACAACACTTTCTAAATTTTTCAGACAAAATAAAAGTCAAAGCTGTAGTGAATCATCTTATCTGTCCCCATGCTGGAAGAAAATGCTTCCCAGTTTTTTGGTGGATGTATTTACATTAGGTAAAAGTGGGTGAATTTTTGAATTAGAGAAGTCTGAAACCAAGAAAATCTATAGGTAGATTTATAAACACTTTTAAAACAAGTAACTTTGCTGATCCTGGTAATTTCTTCTGTGAGGAAATTTGTGAGCCTTTAAGACTTGATACCTTTACTACTGCTACATTAATTTACATTATTTTAAGAAAATATATTGGCATCGGGATGTTTCACATGCTCCTAGACCATCAGATATAATGTATTCCTCATAATTTTATTAACCCCTCAATCTTTCTAGATCAAAGACTAAAAACCCTATATGAATCCCGTATCTAGCTAAAAAGAGAAACTAAAATGTGCCATGTCATGTCAGAGGTAACATGATTCTAGATGATTTATGTGTCCCTTACATTGAAGAAATTAATTTGAAGTCATGACTTTAGCCTTTGTGCTGCATATATGATATAGGAAACTTAGCAGGGTGTGGAGTTTCTGTAGTGTGGAAAATCTATGAGTTTTATCAGGACCTTTAAGTGCACTAACTGATTTATTTAATCTAAAATTTTACTTTTGCTTAGCTACTTGTTGAGCAGAGACCAAACATCATTAAAATTATAGAGTGAATTATTCATCTCATGATCTGTCCTCTTTGAAACACTGTATTCAATTCTGTTTCCAAAATAAGTGGCCGAACTATGCTCCACAATAACTTATAATGCTGCTGCTTGTTTTTCTGACTCTGGCATTCACCTTCACCTGACGATCTCAATTCCATTTTGAGTTACAAAAGACATTTCTGATACTTTTTTTGTAAATGGTAATTGACAGAAAAAAAACCAATAATGGTAATTCGACCCATTTTTTTTGGTTTTTGGGTTGTTTTTTTTTTTTTTTTTTTGGGCAAGTTTTATTTTCTACTTTCCCACTAAAGAATGATTGTGTAAAATACTGGTGTAGTGTGTTGACCCTGCTTGGAAGCCAGTCACTCACCAAAGCCTTCTCATAAAATACAAGTCCTATCAGGAAACCTTCTTCTGTTGAACTTTTCTCTCCATGGTCTGCCAGGACCCTGCTCCAGAACAGGCCTGCCACAGGCATCCACCTGCTCCAGTGGGTCTCCTCCATGGGCTGCAGGTGGATCTCAGCATCCCCATGGATTGATTCCCTTGGGCTGCAGGGGCACAGCTGCCTCACCATGGTCTGCAGGGGAATCTCAGCTCCAGGGCTTGGAGCAGCTCCCCCCCCGCTCCTTTTCACTGCCCTTGGTGTCTGCAGAGTTGTTGTCTCACATATTCTCACCCCACTCTTCTTTGGTCACAACTGCATCTGCACAATTTGTTTTTTACCTTAAATACGTTATCACAGAGGTGTTGTCAGTGCTGATTGGCTCAGCCTTGGCCAGTGGCTCCTGGAGCTGGCTGCCACTGGCTGTCACACACGGGGGGAAGCTTCTACCAGCTTCTCAAGGAAGCCACCCCTGTGGCTTGCCCACCAAAACCTGGCCACACAAACAAAATTCAATTGATCTGTGGTAAAACCATATTTAATCTTCTGGGTTTTTTCACTACCTGAAGTGTGTGTTCAAGGCTGGCAAGTGAGCTAAGGCTTAGATTTTTTTTTTTTTTTGGAGAAAGATTTAATGGACAACAGTCCTTTGGTATAAAATTATGTTCACTAAAGCCTGAAGCTGCTGCAGTTTTCTTCACATGACATGTAATAAACAAAAGAAAACAAAGAATAGTAACATTTGAAATTCAGACCCCCTACTAACTACACAAGTGAGAAGTTGTCATTTCAAAGTGCTTTCCTTTCTTCAAAGTCTCTAGATGGTTTTAATAAGGCTTAAGAAACTTTTAAAAAGTTGGTTTTTAGTTTTAAAGGTGTTTCTTTAGCCTTTTCTAAATTTTTTTTCTCCTAAGAGAGAAAATTTTATAGAAAGTCTTTCTTTGGCACCCTTTTGTGAACTTGTTATTATATGTTTCTTTTGGGTGCAATTTAATCTTTATTTAAAGTGGCCGTTATGATAAAATGCTAAAAAACTTTCCAAAAAATATGATTATAATTCTGCGTATTCATACAGTCAAGTGTGAAGGTAAACATTGCATACTTCTGCATGTAAAAAAGGACCTTTGAATTTTAAATATTTGTGTTCTGGGAGGTGATCCTTACCATTTAAAAACAAACAAACAAAAGGGCTTATGTCTACTACCAATTAGAAACAGAATATATTTGATTATATTAAATTTTATTATAAACTATGTTTGTAATTGTGCACATCTACCATTTAATACTTGACTGAAGTATTAACACTATATTATGTATATTCTTATTTTAAAATCTGAATTCTGAATTTATTATTTGGAATCCAAATGGTGTCATGATGGAGCAGAGTGAAGGAAACAGACATCAGAGTTAAAAACTTATACCACCTTTGCCTCCTCAAGTGCCCTGGCTACAGAATCAAAGAATCAGAGAATGGTTTGGGTTGGAAGGGACATTAAAGACCATCTAGTTCCAAGCGCCCTGTGATGAACAGGGACATCTTCCACTGCACCACATTGCTCAAGACCCCATCCAGCCTGGCCTTGAGCAGTTCCACAGATGGGGCGTCAACAATTTCTCAGTGCAACCTGTTCCAGTGCCTCCCCACCCTCACAGTAAAGAATTTATTCCATATGTGTAATCTGGTGTACTTAGAAGCAATGCTCTGGTTATGGAAACAAGACTAATAAATACTATTTTAATGAATTGTGTAAAGCACTAAATTCTTGGCATTATAGCAGTAGCATGTGGACAAGCCAGCATCTTCCACACAGAAATATGAAATAAACAAAAAAATCAAATGCCATCATTTTATTGCACATTAAGATCTTAATTCACTTTAGTAACTCATTGTTTTTATAATATACTATTGATAATACAATTAGAAAAGTTTATTTTATATCTTTAAAAATACAGGGGCTCAACATTTATTTGTCTGACGTAGGATTATTTAATTAAAAACCAATTTGTTACAGAATATTTTTGGAGGTTGTAAACTTAACTAGCATATCAAAAGATAGATTTAATTAATGTTGATACATCAATTGGTGTCATTCTGGTGTTGATCTAAGCAAATACAAAGTCTTGACTGAAAAACAGTTGCAGGCTTGATTAATGTTAAGAATCACCAGATGAAGCCTCTGTTGCAGGGTTATGTTTCTGCCATTGTGTCCTTTTTGTATTGCGTGATTTATGTGTGTGACAGGAAATGTTATTTGAAGTTGTTTGTTAAAAATAATGGAACTGATTAAAAATTTATGTATATATATGCAAACACTTGAACTGTGAAACTGTTTCTTTTAGTGCATCATTTCTTAAAAGAGAGAAGAAAAAGCTAAATGTAGCATTTCTTTGTATCTCCTGAAAAGATATAAAATTACCCAATTATTTATTCCTCTTTGCATGTAAAGGTTATTCTTTCAGTCCACTTTTTTTAGTTATACAAGGCAAGCCAGTCAATCTCCTCCCATTCTTGTAAGTCTGAGCATGAATTTAAGGTAATCTTTCAGCACAATGAGTGACTATATGATACATTTTATTTTGGAGGAGGTATGAATGTGCTTTAATATTAATGCTTTAGAACACACTTCCGAAAGCATTCCAGGGTTTATGTTTGTGTATTTTACAGTTTGTATCTTAACAACATTGCAATGGAGCATCACAGAATAAGTTGAAATCAGAATAACTTGTTTATTTTGGATTTCCAACCTGTATGAGAAAATATTTGTAGGCATTGGGAAAGCCATTATGAAATGAGACTGTTGTGCTTGTAAAACTCAGTAGGTCTTTCAATATGCTTGTAAAATTCTGAAATTGGTTTTAGGCTGCATTTTTTCTCCTAGCAAGTAATACTGAAATAGGAATCATCTAAATAATTACAGAAAGCCTTTTTTTTTTTTTTTTTTTTTTTTTTTTTTTTTAAGTGGTTGATTGCAAAGCAAATGAGATGTTAATTTATCATATTGTAGGAAAAGATGTTTTAGGGCATCTGGCTTCTCAAAAGCTGAAAATAGAGGAATTTAGGAGGCCAAAATAGATATTAAAAAAAAAAAAAAANNNAAAAAAAAAAAAAACCACCAAAGAAAAGGAAAACAAGAAAGGGTGATAGGTCATTTGCTTCTTTTATATTACACCTCTTTATGCAGCACAGTAACTTAAATCTATATGCACTTAATAATCTTACCAAGAGTAGCTTTTTAAACAGCAATATTACAATGCAAAAAAACATAGGAAATGCATGTTATTGCTTTTTAATGCATCATAATAGCAGCTGATTATTAGTAACAACGAGAGAGCTAGTGCAGAGCTTTTGAAATGGTGTATGGAGTGTGTGCATACACGTCTGTGTGTGTGACAAGGTGACAAACTGAATGTTTCTCTAAGCAGAGCTGGTCGTTTGGTGATTCATAAGCCATGGAAATTTTGCAGCTAGATACAGAAGGGACTGTGGCTCTTCTTATGCTTGTTGCCGTTTTGAAGTTGCAACTGTTCCTATGAAGTTTTAAAGAAATCTCTAAAGGAAACACGAAAAATTGAGAAAACTTTCAAATGTCTCCATATCAAAAACAAATGCAAAAATTTGTTTGTCTAAAATTTCACTGGATGATTTCAAGCAGTGGGGAGAAGAACATAGGAAAATAATTGCTTTCTCTGTTCTTGGAAAATTTGCTCTCTTTTAGAGCATTAAGTGAGCTTTGCATGTGAAATTATAGCAGGTCCTTCTTCAGACTGATCAATCTAAAAAATATGTCTTATTTTTCTACTGCATTAGATATTATTCTCCCATTTTAAAAACCAAAAGATTGTTATTTTTTAGCATATTGTCATATATGTTGGTTTTTTCTGTGTTTTTTTTCTTTTTTTTTAACTATGAAGCATCTTTGTTTTTTCACATCTTTGAGCACTTCCCAATCCTTTCATTAGTTTTATTTTATTGTAACATGTTATGCTTTAATGAGCTGTTCTTTGGAGGTGTTAAATGGTTGCAGCTTTTAGTGATTTCTGCTAAAGAAAGAATATTGTAGACGTACATCTAATGTGTTCTTCCTGTCATTGTTTTGGGAGGGAGAACTGCTGTGAAGACAGTTAAATTACTCTTCATATAAAAATAAATGCCTGATCATGAAAGTTGTACCAAATGCTTTTAAGGCTTTCCAGTATACCAGTGAGTATGATGATTGAGTTTTATGGACATTTATGAGTATTTTAAGTTTCCACATCGTATCCATTTTGGAGGCAGGCTTTTGCATACCAAAAGTTTCAAGATTTGAGGCTTCTTGGTCCCTTTTTTCAATATTTCTTCATTATGCCAAAAGCAGGCAAGCAGAAGAGCCTTTTCAATGTAATCTGAGCACGTCACACAGTGACTTCTTTCTATAATTTAATCTTGCAAATATTAAATATCTAGTCTGATACACTTGCTTCATGAAGTTCTCCCTTCCCTAACACTTTTCACAGACTATATTCTTTTAAACCATGTAGATTCAGGGACCTCCAGGGTAAACTGCAGCTTGTTCTTTGTAACCATTACACTGTTCTACCATTACATGATTCTGTGACATCTAAGTTCATATTGAGGGGAAAAGGAATGGAGAGGAGAAACAGAATAATCTGGGGCTTCATTCATGTCATAAAACATGCAATAAAATAGTGTCACTGAAACTGCAGGAGAGAGAAAAATTTTCCGACAACATATTTTAAGTGTGAGAGAATTAGGCATTACATTATTCTGGCCAGCATGTGCAGTGGAAATCATTCCATCGCATATGGTTCTTTACCAAACTTTACTCATATTTATAGATAAAAACCACAAAGAAATTCTCATTCCTGGGTTGTCTATTACACAATACTTCATATTCGATCTCCGGTTGGTTATTGATCCCTTCACCTTTGATGCTTATTTGGTCCTCATTCTTTGGTTCTCTTATCAACCTTTCCCAGACCAGGTGTCTCTGACTGCACCAGGGGTAATGCTTATTAGTGTCTCTTTATTTCCTCTCTATCTGCTGGCTGCTGCCAATTTGTAGATGTTAAACTCTCATATTCGAATCTTCTTTTTGTTGACTGAGGCTCATCAAGCCTTACCCAGGGAAACTCAAATCCTCAGTAAGTCTTTTGAAGTCTTTTGAAGAGAAACCTCAATTCCCCTCCCCCTGCACAAAGACAAACTAACCCAGGAACGAAGTTAAAAAAAAATTTAAAAGTTGTATTATTTCCAACACCAGTATATTAAATATCTTTTAAAAATATCTTAGTGAGAAATAATTGCAGAATATTTAAGAAACCTGGTAGAAATAGCAATTCTTCCCAAAGGGATTGCCACCTAGCACATAGGACTTTACAAACATCTGAAACAAACAAACAGGTTAGAGTGAGGTGCAGGACTGTGTTCAGATATTTTTTAGACTGCTATAGAAGTCACAGTATATTTCTTTTTGCCATTGTCAGATTGTAATTCATTGATAATTTGTTTCAATTTTTGCTTTCTCAAATACTGAGTTTCACAGCAATGTAGCGTTTACAACTTCATAAAAGTGGTAGGTAAAGTAGAAAGTTATTAAGGTCTCTTTAAATATATGTAAATATCAGTTCACAAGGTACTTATAGTTCACGAAGGGCAGTTAAACCATAGAAAAGGAATGCCTAAAGCAAATTAAATTCAGAATAGTTTCTGAAACAAAAGTTGGAAACCCTCCTTAATGTTAAAACAGACGGAATTGTAAAAAAAGACTTCAAATTGGTTAATTAATACTGTATAAATAATCATCGCTAAGGGTCTCCATTTTTTTCCTGAAAGAGTCCTACTCAAATGAAAATTGCTCCCCCATTATCTCCATCTCATCTCCTTTCAAGATGAAGTAAAGGTACAAATTCTTACTGAGTCCTCAGGGTTCAATTCACCTGAAAAGTAGTTGTGACCTTCTGTACTGAGCAAGTCTATAAAAAAGCAGCAGGTGGTGTCTCTGTGCCAGTTTGACCTATCCAGATGCAAGGTTATTTGGCATGCAAAGTGCACTTCTGTTATATTGGTGAAGGCAATCTCATCCTTCAGAGGAAGAAGGGAAATGATAACTGTGAAGAAACAGAAGCTTTACAGATGTTCTTTAAGGAAAGTTCATTGAATTATTTAATGGGATAAATAGAACCTAGAGCACGTCCACAACAAAAAATGCTGCCTTCATTTTAGAGAAGCATTATTTAAATTTATAGCTCTGCATGGATAACTACTGAGGACAATAAACCATTGTAAGAAGGGAATGAAATACCTCTTACAACTATGATGTTTGATGGGCCTGATCTAAAACAGAACAAAATAAATAAGAATATCTTTCTTTATTTAATTGGATTTTGCTATGGCAAATTTGCCTTTTTGATGTGCACTGGCAGTGCCAGAATACAACATTAGAGAATTAAGTCCAAAGCAACTCTTCTTAGCTGTCTTTGTGGTTGTGTGTCCTGTTAAGTAAACATTTTTTTAACAAAGGGGTTCTGTAGGACTGAAGATATCCCCCGCTACCTAAATGTTTCACATTCAATGTCCTTCGTGACACCTATTTTAAAGAGCAAAACAAAATATCCCTTACAACTCTTAGAGACACATTGGACAGATGATCTTTGTCACTAGCCATACAAATACAGTAAATATACAGCCAAATGGCCTGATTGTAGAAATTTTACACTTCATGACTTATCAGAACTTTACCTACAAACTTAAGACATTTTTCTATTTAAACTATAACTTTTAAAATAATGATAAGAAAATATTTTGTTTTCTTGTTTTCCAGAGCTGCCTTTTTCAGCCCATACACTTTCTTAGAAGGATCATGCAAGTCTTGCACAAGAATTTGAACTTTGTTGTCATATCTTACCCCTTTCAATTTATCTAATTGAAAATAACGACAAATATCTGGACCTAGTTAGTTTAGAAACCTTTATTAAAAATTTCTGAGCTGTGGAAGCACAGGATTTATATTCTTTTACAGAGCATCATTATTTTGGTCCTAGTAGAGCTCCCTGCCATTTATTTGAGGGTAGAAAAGGCAAACAATATAACAAAGGTAAGTAACTGGTCATAGTGATGCAGTTGTTGTGGACAGAGGAAGAAGGTCAGAGAAGATAAGTAGCTTTGTTTGATCATCATGGCTAGGCCTACATAATGGCAATCACTCTGTTTTCTGACTACATATCAAGTCTCAGAATTCAGTATCTTTAACAATACAGGAAGAGACAAGGAATGATGTGAGGACACAAAATATTTCAATGGCATAACAAGGGTGTATTTTTAAGAATACATCAAAAATAACGTTTTGAATCAACACCACTGTTACAAGCAAAAGTACTGAGAAATTTTCCCTGAAAAGGTAATAATAAAAATAATGTTGACAAAATAACTAAATATTCAGGTTATATTGCTTCACTTAGGTGATTATAGTCAACTAGGAAAGAACTTTGTAAAATAGCCTGAAACAAGTTTTCAGAGTTGCATTAATTTACTTCTTTTTTTCATATGGTAACACTCACTCAGATTTCTGAAGTCCACTTTCTTTATGAGAAAATACATTCTTTACATTGAAGTGGTTTTGTGCAAGAAAGTTGCATTATTTGACATTTTGATATTTCTGATTTGAATGGTATTTCCTATACACAGTGCAATTAAGAAATATATGTAGTTCAATATATACATTCAATATATACATATTGAACTATATAAAGTATTTTTAAAAGCAAGCTAAAATAACCCTAAACAAATATAAAATGAGTTTTCAGTTTCTTATGGATAGAAGCTGTTGAACTTCTCACAAGACAAACCTAGAGCAGTGAGATAGCTGTCAAATCAGATAGGTTCTAAATTCCTCTTTGCTGAGAAGTGAAGAATCAATGCAGTTGTAGGTGAGTCATTTTTACTGAAAGGAGAAGCAGAAAAGAAGTGAGGAAAAAGAGTGACAGAGAGCATGAATTTACAAGTCAAATGAATAGAATATAAGTTTGGAGGGGTTTTTTTTTTCAGAAAAATACATGTACTTAGTTGAAACTTTACATTTCTGACTATTTGGTGATTCTTTCTGAACAAAAGGTTTTTGATAGTGGTATGTAACAAAACAACTCTTTTTAATTAACTGTTATTAAGGATACGTTCTAGTCTGACCATTCACGAGACTCTGACTGTCCCAATGCCAGAGACTTTATCTGCTAGACCCCGGTCCCTTCATAGCAGGCAGCTCCAGTGAGCTGATGGGTGCCTCGCTCGTCTCCCGACACATCCCACTCAGGCCAGGTTTCCTACCACTTTGACCCCAGGTTTCCCATAGCCAAGTCTCAGATGTCTCCTTCCATAAAGCCATTTAGTCACAGCACTTTAACACAAGTACTGCTCAAGCTGTTGTCTCCAAGGAAGGATCCCTGACAAAGGAACCCCTGGTCTTTTATACCCTCACAATTCAAGCAGCAGCAAGTCTGTCTCACCCTCCTGAGTCCTGCACTCCTTCTGTGTCTCTCAGTGTCCACCCACCTGGCTGATGCCATTGGTTTTGTGCCCTTTTTTTATCCCAAACATAATCAGTTACCAGTCTCTTCTCTCGGACTCCCACCCAGAGTTCAATCTGCGCCTCAGTCCGCAGTTTGCAAACCAAGCAATCTGATGTATTCCTCAAAAGTATTAGACTTCCACATTGTTAAACATTAAGATATTTTTAACTAAGAAATACTGCTTAAGATCCTTCAAAAATAAATAAAAGTGATGTTCCTTGCTTTCAGTAATTAGTACTCCAATGCTGAATGCATCTCAAATGCAATATTATGCTGTCAAATCTTTGACGTAAGTCTGTTTATGCTGAACCAGATCTATGCCCTATTGTAGTCTAAATCATCAACTTTGTGGTCATTCAGCAGCAGTGTAAAACCTTAAACTTTTGTTTTCTGAGAGTCTTTTCCCTGCTGCTAGATGCAAATTTTAGAGGGGTATTATCACCTCATTGAAATGAAATTACCATTGGTGTGCAAAACTTTGATGCAGAAATAGCACAGGGTAACTTGATGTAAGAGTGGCTTGTTGCCTTACCCAAAGAAATATGTTCTGATAAGGTCCATCATCTTTTGGCCATATGCATGTACCAACTAATGAAGATTAACACTTAAGTAGCTTGTTGTTAATGCTGTAAAAGGTAGTCTCCATTTAGGAAGAGAGAACTACATCACTTGCCTATATCTTTAGCTATAATATGCTAAATTCCAAATATTGTGTCATAAAAAGGGTGGAAAAATGTGTAACATTTCATCAATAACAAATGATCTTATAAAGATTCTAGCTCCAACAGAGAAATCAGTATCTTTTTAGTTCAGTCACCACTTCTTTAAGTTGACAGGGCAGGAAGCCCAAGTTCTCAATCACTCAAAGTTTCTGACAGGTAAATCTAGACAAAGAGACCTAGACACTTTAGGGAGCTTTACATAAACTTTTCTTTTTTTTTGAGCTGGTAGTCTGGTAGATCTTTTTGGATAATATCCAGTAGTTTTGTTCAAAGAAAATTGTACATTTGTCTCCTGAGTGTTGCTTTGGTTGAGCCATTATCTTCAGAAAAGGAGGGCAAGACCAAAAAGCCTGCCTCCAGTGTAAGAATGGGAGACAGGTCTGCTGTCAGGGAAGAGATTAGTGGAAAATTTCTAATAAAAGAGTAGGAGTTGGTATTCATAAGAAAGGAGGAATTATTTCACTAGTAGGGAGGGAATTCTTGAAGAAGCTTGATAATAAACTAGTGCTTGGCCTCTACAGATCTGTGGTTATTGCCCTTGTGCTGTCAAAGCACCAGTTAATCTGTGGGAATTTCATTGTGTGTTTTCATGTTGCAGCTGAGGAGATAATAAAGAAGTTTATAAAACCAAATAAGAGTATCTCCTAAACTGTGTTTAGGGTTTGATTATGTATATTGCCTCTATTTTTTTTACCTTTATTGATAAAACAATAATAAGCAAAGATCTTTTAAAAAGTTTGTATTTTTTCTGTTTCCATCAGTGATAATTGCTTTGATAACCATGGTAAACCTTTCCAATCCTATGATCAGCTGTAGTGTGAAATATAAGCAGTTATTGATCACAGTCCAGGTCAGAATAATTCTAAGAACCCATTACCAAACAATATATTTCTAAATAATCTCTTAGTTGCTTCAGTCACAAATCATGGTCTGCATGAGTGAATTTATTTTTAAGAATAATTGTGCATTCTATAATCTATTTTCTATAGAACAAAATATTTCAGAAGTTGTTTAGGCCATTCTTTTTCTTCATGTGGTTTTGTTTGTTCTATTTCTATAGAGAATAAAGTAAAAACATAAAAATATTCATTTTCAGGATGCAAAAATAAAACATACTAGCATTTCCAAATGGAGTCATTCTATTGAGAAAGTATTTTGAAAATATCAAAATATTACCCCTAATTTTTAAAGAAGGTCAGCTGAAATTATTTACTGAGTTCAGCTCATTTCTTAGACAAGTCCAATTAACTTCTGGCTCAGTAGCTTTGCTTCTATAAAACAACTAGTAATTTTTAAGATAAAAAACCCCAGATGTAAGTATATATTTATTCAATTATTAAAGCATAACAACATTTTCCTATTTTTATATGTAACACTTCAAAAGTACAGAATCTCAGAATCATGGGTAAGATTGGAAAGGACCACAGTGGTTATCTGGTCCAACCTCCCTGCTCAAGCAGGGCCATCCTAGAGCACGTGGCACAGGACTGTATCCACCAGATGGTTCTCAAATATCTCCAGTGAGGGAGAATCCACAATGTCTCTGGGCAATTTGTTCCATGTGTGGTCACTGCACAGTAAATAAGTTCTTCCTCACGTTCAGGTGGAGCTTCTGTGCACCAGTTTCTGCCCCTTGCTTCTTGTCCTGTGGCTTGGCATCACTGAGCAGAGCCTGGCTCCATCCTCCTGACACTTCCCTTCAGATACTGACAGACACTGATGAGCTCCCCTCCAAGTCATCTCTTCTCAAGGCTGAACAGGCCCAGCTCCCTCAGCCTGTCGGGCTAACAGAGATGCTCCAGACCCTTCATCATCCTCATAGCCCTCATCTGGACCTGTTCCAGCAGCTCCATGTCCCTCTTGTCCTGAGGAGCCCAGAACTGGACACAGCACTCCAGATGCACCTCACCAGGGCTGAGGAGAGGGCAGGATCACCTCCCTCACCCTGCAGGCAATGCTCTCCCTAATGCACCCCAGTATTTGGCAATTTAATTCAGAAATAATCCTTCCCAAGGTTTTATGCATTCTATCATCTACATTAATATCAGTCAATGAAAATTTGACATATTCTTCTCAATCATAAATTAACTGAATACTCAAATATAAGCATAATTGAAATCATTTTTATGGTAAAGTAATTCAGTATTAAAACAGATTTTGCATCTATAATGCTTTCTTTAATTCTTCTAAGTATATCAAGAGCATTAGCAAAATCTAAATCTCTCTGCCTTACCACGTTTTTTCTTTCTCTCTCTAGGCTTGATGTTATTTGTCTTTTCATCAATTTAAACATGAGTCATTCTATGAACCAGAGCACTAAATGACCACCTAAATTCCTGCTAAGCAGTTTCCTCCTTATCGTTTGGTTTTCAGAGGTTCTGCTTTCCAAAGGCAGTAACAATTTCAGCCAGAGTTTTTGTCCCTGGTCCAAGTTATTTATCAAGAGTAGCAAATGTTTTATCCAAACTTCAAAATTATGAAGAATATTTGGTAAGTAAATTTTATAATGTCTTTCCTTAATCCAACTTCACAAAAGTGCTTAAGAACTAAAATGGCAAGAATCCCACAGGAAAGATCTTGCGTATCAAAAATCAATTAAGACAATCCAAAGACTAGTATCCGTCATTTATCAGTTGAACAAGGATCATTGTAACCATTTAGTGGGGCTTATTTTGCTTATACATTTTTTTGATGCTACTACTGCTGCTGCATATCATGAGGTTACACTGACCCAAAATGGCTAAGATACAAAAAGATTGACAGATCCTAAGTCTAAGATTGAAGATGAATACTGTCCACATTAAGGGATTCTTCACATATATACATATATGAGCATATATTACATTTCCTATATTCCTATATAATAATTTAAGCAAGATGAAAGTGTGATAGTGGCTCCTAATAATATATGCATTTGCATTGTGAGTAGGTTAGATGGGATAAGTGACAAAGGATGACGTATTAGCAACCCAAACATCTCACAAAATTATGGCCCCGATCTTTATCTCGCAAAGATGTCATAGGGCTCACGGATATCTTTTGTTTAAAAGGATGAAAGTTACAAGATATGTTCTTGAATTGTTGAAAGTGTGATTTGAAGAGAGGATAAAAAGGCTTTTCATAAAGGACGCAGAGTATCCCTGAGGGACTTGATAACACAGTGAAAGCTGGTTTGATATACTGCTAACAGATCAGTACAACAATTATGAATGTGACTACAATGTCTCCCTGGATAATATTTAAATGCTGATTTTATCTTGGTTTAAAGTGTCAGAATTAGCAAAATATTTTTATTCCTAGATATTACTAAAGTTTAGCAGAGAAAAATATATGGGAATGTTAATAGGGTAGAAAACTTAATAACTGTCAGCACATTAAAATATTTTAATATAATGCTTGTTTTTTGAAAAAGTCTTTAGGAAGACTTATTTAATATAGTGTGAGTCTTTGCTATACTTGTAAAATCTGGATGCATCTTGTGATGCATCTGGAATGCATCATTCTGGACCAAAATGTGAAGTACTAGGCTCATCATAAAACAGTGCAGTACTGCACAGCACAGCACGGGTTGAGCTTGACATATGAAATGTAGGCTCCTTTTGTAACTTGATGATTGTTTCTATTTTTAGTAAATAGGATTTAAGCACCTGCTTTTCTCCCTCATAATTTCAACATCTGTGGAATGTTCCTTGTGCTTTGTCATTCAGTTAGAGGCACAAGTGACAGTCTCTGACTGCTTCATTTATCACTGTACATTCTGTTCTGCATTTGGAATTGATTGTTTCAAAGATGCAGCCTACTTTGAGTTCAGTAGGCAATTTTATGCATTGTCTGAAATTTCTTGCTTCATACTACTAACAAAATCTTTTTGTAAGATATTTATCAAGGTTTAAGTAATAAAACAGTTAGGAGTAGGCTTCAGCCTCTAAATTAAGACACGTCTTTTTTCAACAGAGACTGAAAGCCCTGTACAGTGTTCCTCTATGGAGCATCTCAGTTGCTTGAACTGCAGTGTTTAATTTGCAACAGAAGTCAGAATTTCTAAACTGAAAAGGAGAAACGTGCACTACAGCACTGACTGTTAATAAAATTCCTAATATGTTCCCTCTTCATAAAATAAAGGGTTGCTTATAACTTAATTGACTTTGTCATCTTTTTAAACTTCTCTAGAGACTGCTTTTTAAATCTTGAAATTTTGCCTGCAGGCTGCTACGGAGACTGTTCTTTGTATATTACATACCACAGAAAGATATATATATATATTTTGAAATGTATAATGCAGCATTTTGTGCTGAGGTGAACACTTACAAATATCACACCAATAATGCTTCAAAGGGGGAGAATTTTACTGCCTGGAAGGTTTTGGATATGGGAACTTAAATTCATTAACCTTGAAGAAATCTATTTTAAATTCTGTCATTAATTTCACAAGCCAGTCATTGTAATTTTCAATGCTATGAAGAGTCTTTTCAGTTGGGTATTAGAAGGGTGTTTTGCCTGAGAAAAAAAGATGGATCCTTCTTACCCACTGCCTTTCCCTGAGCCCTGGTTCTGTAAAAAATTGCATGTTTACGATGCATTTAGTGTTTGTGTGGTGTGAAAGTTAGCTTGCCTGTTTGAACAGCAAATACCAATATACATTAAAGAGAAAGGATGTAGGACTCCTTCTAATGTTAAACTTCTCTGTCCCATTTTTAATTATATACAATACTTAAAAACATGAATAATATTTTCTTTTTTGATGGCAGTTAATTATTGATTTATTTGGCTTTAGGTTAGCACTAGTAATATTTACTGTGGAAGCTTCAAAGCTGTGTTGATTTTATCGTGAGTACTTCTTCTTTCACTAGTAGCTCATTGTCAAGCTATTGTAGAGACAGTCTCTTTGTATGATACATGATTTCGTAAGAAATTAGTAACATGATAAAAATTCCAGTAGCAGGAACACTGAATTTGTTCAAGTCAGGAGCAGAAGAGTAGCTTGTGCCGCGTCTGCGTGGATGGTTCGGTCCCAGCCACACCCAGCCGATAACCCCGGACCGAAGGCTCCCAGGCCGAGGGCTGACGCAGCCTCCAGGACCCAGAGCTGGC
>VXAC01006224.1:352965-406213 GCA_013399225.1 Rhipidura dahli
AAAAAGGAAAAAAAACTTCTTTACGCCTCGCCCCCAAGGCTTTCCTCTGCAAGGGACTGCTCTAGCCACCTGAGGGCTAGGGCTGGAGCGGCTATTGGAGTTCCCGGGGTCCCCACAGCTTGAATATGCTTTCCATATACTGTCTTTTTCCTGATGTCAGAGTGGTTGGACTATGGATGAAGAATGTGGTTTGTGTACTAGTGAACCCAAGAATTTCTTGGGTTCACTAGTACACAAACTGCAGAACCAGCTATAAGTGTTAATGAATGACAGTGAGTTCAAATGAAAATGGAACTGCTAGGTTTAGCATGTAGGAAAATATTTATTTTTAGAATAAAGGTCAGATAGTAGTAGAACTGTAGTTTTCTTTTATTAATCTTTAATCAAAGCATCTGACTTTGTGATCTGGAAGCAAAAAGAAATAATGAAATGGCTTTTATAGTGAAAGAATTAGCTGTTAAAATACTTCAGTACTTTTTGAGAAGCGTGTACTGTCCTACGGACATTGGAAAAGACCAAATAAAAGTTAAGCTACCAATTTCCTTTTATTTCCCCAATGTTTTTGTCCCATACTTCAATATGAGACATGATATGGTATAGTCCAACACTTCCTGCAAAATAATATCTAAGAGCAATAGTGATAAAGGAATTCTAGGGAAAAAAAAAAAAAAAAAATTCTTCCCAAGACTGCTATTGCAAGAACGAGAATAGTTCCAAAGAAAAAAAAATGTTTTGTAACATTGATCACTCTAATTTACCTGGGCTATCTGTGAAGAATCCCCCAGTTTGATTTTCTGTCTATGAATGAGTCCAAAACCTTCTATATTGGAGAGCCAAGGATTACGAAAAAAAAAATCATCCAGGAAAAAAGGATCCAGATCAGCTATTTTTTTCCTGAAACTCTACACAACTGCACGAAGTTTAACATGTTCCCCCAAAAGCTGTTCTGTTTTTCCTGCCAACAGGGACATAAAAATTATCAAGTATAAACTCTGAAATAAGAGGAAAATGAACACTTTAAACTTCCATACTCAATAAATAACTAATATTTAAAAAAAAAAAAAAAGCACAAAACTGAAGAAGAGCAAAATTTGAAAAATGTAAAGAATCTCAATAATACTGAAACAGGGTTGCTTTAATCACATTGGAGTATTAACAGAAAACTTTTGAATCCTTTGAATTCTTGTTGTACAATACACATTGATTTTTGTCCTGTTCTGATGCTAGATTTGTATTATATCCACTCTCATATCTTTTATTAAGAATTATACTTAGAAGAATACATTCATTTTCTTTCAGATATTTGCTGAGTTTTTTTTCATTCTTTTTTGTGTTCACAGTTTAATTTAGATACACTCATTATCTCTCTCCTGTTTGTTCTTTCTCTTCTTCCATCTCAGTAGTCCGTCTGAAATCTCTCCTGTATGCAGATTATTGTAACTGCACTCTGAGATTAATTTAGTTTTTTACAGTGCAAAGTTCCTAGAACTTTGGCGTTTGTCTGTAAATTGAAGTACAACACACATGAATCATATACTGGGGGGGGGGGGGGNNACCAATCATAAATCTTATTACGGGGGGGGGGGGGTGTGTTGTCTCTTGTTTGCAAGCTATGATCAAACAATTTTTCACTGGTAGGTTTATTTTTTCTAGTAGTTTCTTTTGCATTTGATGTGGATTTAACAAAGAGCTAGAGGAAAAGTATATTAGAAAACTTAGATATAAACAACTATTGAAATTCCCTGATCTTCCTCATACATAAAAGCACCCACATTCAGGAAGGAAAAAATAAGAATTTTTGACTCTGTATGGAATCCAAGCAGTAACTGTGACATTCTTAAACATGTGGAAACTAAAACAACATCCTCTCATTTAGTTGTGTTACTGGAGTGGTCAACATTATTTTACCCTATCCTAAATTTCTAAAAAGAAAGAAAATGGTGGGCTTGTGAGACAGTAGTTAGCCTTAAGAGGATGATTTAAAATACTTCATATATCCTTATGTTTCAAAAATAGCAATAGTTTTCATATACTGGGTTCTTCAAAGTCTTTTTGTATTTTTTTTTTTCTGATTGGTAACGTAATGTCATTTTCATTCATGAAAATTTCTTAAGGAAATATTTAGTCTTTGCCCTTATTTTAGCTAAATACCTATTTTGTATCATTGGTTTCTTTCATTCCAAGGAGGAAAAACAAGTAACTTGCTAACTCTGTAAAGTCAGCAGTCCTTCAGAATTATTCAATATTTTAGCTTGCTCAGTTTAAAAGTAACATACCAAAAAAGCCTACAGGATCTACAAAACCAATCTTTTTATCACACCATTATTTCTTTAGCTTTATCTAGATGTAGGGTTTAAAGCTTGAATATGCACAGGCGTGCAGAGAGAGAAACTGAAGGAAGAGCCACACCCAGACTGGTGATTTTGCTGATTTTGCTCTAGAGAAAGAGTGGGAGCACAAAGATACAGACCTACAGCTTCAGAACAGCTTCATTACTCTGGTAGAATGTGAGGGAAGACTCTAGAGCAGTGCCAGAGCCAACCAAGTCAACATTGAAGGAAAGCAGCAGGTAGTAATAGTTGGAGACTCCTTCCATGGGGAATGGAGGCCCCCATCTGCCAGTCCTGTTTGCTAAGGAGACTTGTTTCTTGCCTTATGCCCAGGTAACAGATGATATGGAGAGACTTCCAAGGTTTGTCCAGCCCCTGGATTATTTCCTGTTGCCGTTCACAAACATGGGCACCGGTGGTACTGTGAGGGAAGACTTCAACAACAACAAGAGTTTTTTCACAGCTCTGGGTGTGAGAGTGAAGGGCATAATAACCCCCACTGTTTCACCTCAGTCCTGCTGGCTAAAGAGAAAAGCTTGATTAGGAGCAAATGGGTACTGCAAATGGTTGCACAGCTGGTGTCATACAGTGATTTGGCTTTTATAACACTCTATCTATTTTGAGGGTTGAGGACTGCTGGACACCCCTATTTCTTAGGGTCAAAATATGGAAGGAAGTAGCCGTAGAAGAAGGAAACAAATAGGGACGCCGATCTTATATCCTGTCCTTTTAAAATGAAAAATTATTAATAATTTCCAAAACAGCAAGGATTTTCCTGTTCCATAAAAAAAAATTCCCAACAGTTATACTTTTAGTATAAAATTCAGTTTATATCTTTTCCCTTTTTTGCTCCCTTTTTCACATATCTGATGTGGAGACCTAGTCTTCCAATAAGTACCTCAACATAAGTGAATGTTACGTGGTTTTTAAAGATTCAAGGATAGTATGACAATTTACCCTTGATGAACAGTGAGAAAGTCATATGTATTGGTAATTAGTGAGGATTCTTCTTCTTGAGTATATGGTAATCATAACTGCCTAAGGCTGGATGGTGTGCTCATAATGACAGGAATGTCCTTTATAGAAGAAGAGAAGAAAAGCAGTACAGAGATGAGAAAGAATTCAGATTTAGAGAACTATAATGACATGAAGGAAGGTGCATGTTTTCATCATTTGAGAAGAGGGTATGTTCTTTTTTAACCTTATCTACCTCACTCTCTCAGCTAATTTGCCAAGGGAGGGTGCTGGAGGAGAGAGTGATTGCACTCCACTCAAGGCTGTATGGTTCAGTTTGTAGGTTTTATTCAAAATATCATGATATTGCCCTTTTCATACATATTTACCCTCTACAGTGCACTATCCATTTAAAAGTAATATATTTTTCCTCCTATTTGTACCCCCTAAAGAAAAATTATCCACCCGACCTCTCAACAATGAAACTGCTTGTGAGCCTTCAGCTGCAGAGGCTCTGGCATTGTTGTTTCAACAGAATATTGATGCTTAGAAGTGACTGAGGACAAGAAAGCAGTGGGTGTGAGGAGTCATCACAGAATTGATTTGGTGTAACCCTAGGATGTACATAAACGACAATATATATTCATAAAATTAGACAAATTAATTTAACAACTAAAGAAAAATGATCATGTAAAAATTGACTGATCCACCAGAATCAAAGGGTTATGATCACTGGTTTGACATCAGTAATGACTTGTAACAAATGGAATACCTCAAGGGTCAACACTGGGAAATTTTGGGCTTTTTTTCAGTGTTCAATATCTTAATCAATTATCCGGATGATAACAGAATTCACTCTCAGCAAATGTGTGAACATTGCTATATAAGAGGAGTGACTGATATACCAAATGTCAGAGCTATTGTCCTGAGGGACCTGTAAAAAGCTGACAATTGAGCCAAAAGAAATCTATGAGATTTCAGCAGGGAGACTTTACATCAGTACACGTTAGAATACCAAGCAGCTAAATGACAATGTACCATGCACCTAGGTATGATTCCCTCTTATCGTCTCCCTGTCTCCAGTTACTTGAAATTTAGAGATTATGTCAACCAACTGGGTAATCTTTGTGTAAACCTCCTGGAAAAAGTTGTAGCAGACTTCCAGGAGAAGAACTGGCTCTGGACAAAATAAGTTAACAACACTGTGATGCTTTCATTCCTTTTTTTTTTTTNGCATGTTTTTTTTTTTTTTTTTTTGGGGGGGGGGGCTTTTTTGGTTTTTTTTGTTCCATAGAATTGGAAATATATATGATATCCCAATTGATAGCTCATATCCATTGCCATCACTAGTTATAGGAGGCACTGGTCTAGGCTGGGCTTGGGGGAAATTTCACAGAATTCTTGTTGAATCGCAAATTCCTCCAATAAATCTCTAATTCCAGCAGCCTGATTCAAAGACCACTGAAAGCAGTGTACAAGGAATTGGAGTGAATTGTATTCCATATTAGTGTCAGTTCACTGTTTATATACATGGTCAGTAAATCTGTAACAGTAGCAAAAAGTTGTATATATGTACATTCATATGCAAAAGGAGGAACGTGCTCAGGCCTTTACTGAGGAATTATGATGTGAAATCAGAATAATCAAATTACATCTACATGGCATCTCAAAAGTAGCATAGTAAACACAAGACTTTTAGTGGAAATATTTCTTCTGAGTTCCTTATCTGAATGAGTTTTGGCCTTTTAGTTGAATGACAGAAGTTATTATTCTAATTACATAAAGAAGGCTACTGATTGATGAACACTGTTCTATACCAATGAATTAATGAGTAAAGAAAATTATCCAGTATATATCTAGTAATGTGTAAGCTATAGTTAATTACAGGGAATTCCACACATTGTTTCTCAAAAGAACTTGGAAGTGACAGAAAAAGTTAACAGAATGTACCCAGACTGACACTAACCAAAGGTTGTATGAAGACGGCAATACTGAATATCAGTATTGTGATTATATAATCTATGTATTTGCTAGCATTGAATATGATGCATTATCTGTAGCTAATATGCAGGAATGTTGTGGCAAAATTAAGGGAGGGTTATAGAAAGAAGCACAGAACTGAAGATTTACTCTTGAAGGACTAACAAAATTAGTGTAATCATTATGCAAAATGAGAAACTGGTGCTTTGTTCCTGGGCTATGACAACAACATCTGTGACATTTTGGTGGTGCTATTTTGCATTGTGGTAGATGCTGTCTGCCCCTGTGCCACTGGGTCCTGAGACTGTCATCTGATGAGGATGGTAGAAGAAAAGGATTAACATGGCATTAAATTAGTATAAATCAGAAACAGAAGAAGAAAGTTGGGAGAAAAATGTGATGGCCAAAATCATCATCATCATCATGTTAGCCAACATGATTCTCTAGAAACTAACTCTGGAAAATCTTACCCATATGGTCTAACTAAAGGGACAAACAATACACTTGCAGTGGTGCTAAGAATGAAAGAATCTTCACAATTGCCACAATTTCCAGATCCAGCAGTCCCATCTCCTCCAGGAGATCTGAACATCTAAAGGATTGTAAAGTTCTGTATTCTGAGAGTGCATAATAGCTGATCAGGTTGATCTCAGCTTCTTCCTATTGTGGTCCTGTTGTGGTCCTGGAAGCATGGTTTGGCAGCTGTGTCACCACCATTGTCACCTATCCAGTGCATCCTGCTCCTGCGTTTCCATCTGATCTCTGTGTGGACCCTAACCATCAATCCTGCTGAACATCCTGGATAATACCTGTGATGATAGGCTCAGTCATCTCCCTCCTCTCTGTCTTCTCCTCTGCCCAAATCACCACTCAGGTACTGGGGCACTACAAAGCATTCAGGATGACTTTTCTGGTCCAAGCTGCCTCCCTTCTCTGGTAACATGGGGACAAATCATACAGGGAGCATACAGATAATGCAAAACCTCTTCATCAGAGAAGAGCAAAAGAATAAGCCTATCAGCCCTTAAGTATGTCTGAAGACACAACACATTAACTTCCTGTCTAATGCCATCTTTCCCACAGACCACAGCTACTGAAGAACACAGTTTCTGCAGATCATAAAACTGATCAGCTTCTGTGAGGGATGGTTGAAAATGAGTTCTGAATAGAATAAGTATATGAGGGAGGATTAGTAGTACCTCAAAGGCTTGAGGGTTGGAAGCATATATGAGGGCATTTGCTTTCTCTGTATATCAAAGAAAAGCAGTTTTTGAAGTCCAGAGTTTTCTAAGACTCAAGTATATTTGCATGATAGATGTGAAGTACTTTGATATTCATTAAGTGCATGCATTTACTGGTTTAATTTCCTCTGGAAAGGGTGTGTGAGTAGGGGGTGTGTGTGTGAATATGTGGTCTGAAGCAGCTTTGAGAACTAACTCAGCACATAATAAGTGAAAGTATTTTCTTAAAAAGCTCATTACTGCTCCCATCCAGACTACAAATGCAGACATAGTCTTAGACAGAGTCTTTGATTCTGGAACACTTGTCTTCTACTCCCAATGTCTCTAGACTGCCCGTTTTATCCCGTGGTTTTTCTGTTTGCTGCTGTGAAAGCAATAAATGATGTTTGAGTTTGTGGTTTTAGTTGATTGCTTGTTTATTGTGAAAGAGGTTGGACTTCATGTAGTCAGATTCTAATATCAGGGCTTTGGGAAATGTATAAAAGATGTGATATTAGGCTACCTTTTCAGAGAATAAATAAGTACTGTAGTTCTCCTGGAGACACATAATATAATTTGAACTAGCTCATACTTCTAGTGCTCCGCTGGTTGATGCCTTTATCGATTTATGGCACATATAATTAAGCAACCTGTTGGTATTCATTTAAAAATTTAAGTGGTCTCTGAAAACAGAGAAAAAATTTAAAAAAAAACACATGAAAAGAAAGAAAACCCCTTAAAGAACCCACTTAGCTAGCTTTAACCACTTCAGGGGATTGTTATTTTGTTTGTTTTAATGTTGAGGGTAAATAAGCTTTCCCTGCAGTGCAGTTCTGCCAGCATATGTACCTGTGCTAAATGAAGGTGAGGTAAAAAGAAGTAATCAGAAACAGGCAGGATGAAATTAAGTCTGCCTCTAGGCATGTTTATATATGTAAATTAAACAGTAGAATATTACAAGGGCTTTTTCTAAGTGTTGCGGAAAATAAAAACTTGTGGACTATTTTCTAAGGGTCAGTTCTGAATGAGGCATTTGAACACACAAGTTTAGTACATTTCCAAAACTCAAGAACCTTTCTTTTTTCATATTTCCTTCCAAAGAATGCATATAAATTTTAAAGCAGAAATATGACATTCAAATATGTAAAAGGGAGTGGAAATATTGTACATGTATTGAAAGAGCCAACACAGCCTAGGATTTGTCCTCCTTTTGCATATGAATGCAAAGATGGTCTTGTCCAGACTGTACTTTTGCCAAGCAAGTTTGGACCAGATGATCGTTGAGGTCTCCAACCAATTATTCTACAGTTCTGTGGTTTGAAAGGGTGCAGTTTTAAAAGTATTTACCAATATTTAGTATTTTAACAGTATTCATTTATTTTTTCGTTCTTAAGTAATATAGTTCTCTGATAACATATTTAAGAAGGGATGGAGAAAGCTGCAGTGCAACTGCAGTCAGAGAAGAGAGGAGTGAGAGTATGTGAGAGAAACAGCCTTGCAGACACCAAGGCCAGTGAAAAAGGAGGAGGAGGAGGAGATGCTCTATGTATCAGAGAAGAGTGGTGAAAACCATGGTGAAGCAGCTGTGCCCCTGCAGCCCATGGACCTCCATGGGGGAGCAGAGATCCAGCTGTATCCCCTGGAGGACTCCACCTTGGAGCAGGGAGATGCCCAAAGGAGACTGTGATCCCATGGGAAGCCTGAACTGGACCAGGTTCCTGGAAAGACCTGTGGACCATTGGAGATAGGAGCCCCTGCAGGAGCAGATTTGCTGTCAGGATTTGTGACGCCATGGAAGGGACCCATTCTGGAGGAGTTTGTAGCCTGTGGGAAGGAAATACATTGAATAAGTTCTTGGAGGACTGTCTGGAGCAGAGGAAGTGTGAAGGGAAAGGAGTGTCAGAGACAACGTGATGAACTGATCACAACCCCCATTCCCTTGTCCCCCTGTATTGCAGAAGGGGGTAAGGCAGAGAAAATCAAGAGTGAAGAAGACAGGCGGGGGGAAAGCATTTTAAGATTTGGACTCATTACTGAACTCTGATTTAGCTTGTAATAAATTAAAGTGATTTTCCTAAGCTAAGCCTGTTTTGCCTGTGATGGTATTTGGTGAGCGATCTCTCCCTGTCCTTCTGTTCAGCCAGGGTCACCCACCACACGGTACTTAGTGAACCCAATCAAATTCCTCACACTTCGAGGGGAAGGGAAAAATATGAAAGTAAAGCAAGACAGTGAATATATTGAAATATATATTTCTATACATTGAAAACATTTGAAGAATCACCTCAATTGAAAAAGTTCTAAAAGCTTTAGAGCTTTACAGTGACAGACCTCATAGGCCACACAGCCTGTGTGAAATTGGATCCCGTGTGATTATTTCTGGGCAATAATTCAGAGCAAATAACATCAAGAAAGCCTTGCATAAATCCTGACAGAAAAAGTGGATTTAAATCAAACTAATAGGTTGCAAAACATATGAAATATGCTTTGTACTGTGCCTTGGAGACACATGGCCAAATCCATATTCAAAAAGTAAAAACAAACCAGAGTGATTTGAAGAATAAATCACTTGTCATCGTGATCTTTAAAAATGCCAGAATTTAATGCAAAAATATAATCCTAACATTTATTGCAGCAAAAATAAATGTCAACATATTAGACTTAACTGGCTAAGCCTTGTGGTAGCATTTCTACAAAGTGAAAGGAACATGACAAGTTGTATTTCACATTTATTAGAATAAGATTTGGTCTTCTTTATCATAAGCAGTAGATTTAAACACTTTATTTTAATTTACTTCACAGTATTGAGAAAAACATTGACTCAGATAAGAAGTGGAATACCATATACACTTTTCTCTGAAGCAATCAATCAACTTTAGAAGCTAAATATGTAATATGACAACACTAGAGTTTTGCAGTGGAATAAAAAATGTAACATAAAATGTTTGTGACATTTCGCAGACACTACTTAGAAACATATCTGCTATATCTAGAATATCATAAAAGTTATAGTCTACTGTTGGTTATAACAGATATATCTTCATAAACATGTAACTACACATTACTATACAGAAGGACTATAACTGAGACCATTTTTTGAGTGCTGCTAGGTACATATCCAGACACAATCAGTAATCTAATTCCTTCTCAAACCTCAATTTTGTGTAACACTTGGGTGCTCTTCCTCTCCTTACATTACTTGTGACATTATGCTTTCCAAAGTATGTTCCTCCACATTGCCAACATAAATACGCATAAGAAACTTAGGCATCATAGAGACTAGCAGTTTTTAAAATCTTGTACTCATAAGAAATAATCCAAATTCACTGGAAATTAATACATTTCTTCTTGTTATAGCAGTGGTAGTTTAAACTTCAAGGGATTCTAGATTATTGTTCGTTGCCTCACAGGTTAACAGGTTTAGATAATTTTCATTCAGACAACAAATAATATTTACATATGTCTAGAATAATAAAACAACAAATATTAAAACATCAGTATGATAACTGCATTAAGTATCTATATGAAATACACTGTAAAAAAGTTTATTACTGAAAAATACTTTAAATTTATATTTAAGATTGCAAAACTTAAGCATTTAGAAGACAACAGATTTGTACTTCACACAATATTGCTTCAACCCCTCAGTGCTTTCTATCTGACAGTGTCAGAGGCAGTTATCTCTTTAAGAGAAAAAGAGAATGGCATATGTGGTCGTGTAATTAAAGAACAAAAGCATACAGGATTGTCAGAATACAGTATAGTTATCTCTATGAGTATTACTTTTTAGTATAAACTTTCCATTTTACAGCCCTAAAGTTTATTTATGTAGTGACACACAACAGTATAACATCTCCTAGTTTTGCTTTACCTTTTCTTTTAAATGTTCAGTGTTCAGGGTTTTTTTAAAAGGCAATGACAGAAAGAAATACATTAAATTATCTCCCAATGGCTGAGGAAATATTGTGTATGATACATAAAAGAATCTACTCTGCAGTTTGCCATCTTTCTTGCTCCAGGAGTGGCAGCAAAGCAATTCTGCATGTGGCAGAGCTGCCAGGAGTCACTGATGTGTCTGACTGGTGTGGCTGCTGGCGCTGGTCTTGTTGAAGCTCCCTGGAAAACCACGATGATTTACCAGAGTGGATGAAAGAGGAAAAACTAGTGAGAGAAAAGAGAGTGCTGGAAATGGTATGAAGTGGTCTCTAGTAATAGGGATAAACCCATTAAAACCATCCAGAGTGACAATTGGTCTATTTACTAAAGCTAACAGGTACAGGTAATAGAAATCCAGCAAAGGGCCAGTTTTTTAGCAAATATGTTAAAAAGACTCTACCTTAGAAAAGAGTATAATCACATGACAAGGTCAGAAGATCCATGACTATTTTAAGAGGCTTTTTTTTTTCCCCTAATATCAGACCTAAACATTTGTCCCAACCTTTTCACTGAAATAAACTAAATTATTTTATGCATAGGCTTGGTAAGTAAGAGATGAGAGCCAACTGACTTGTTATGGATTTGTCCACGGAACTGGATACTTTCATTATCATACGTAGGGGCTGAGGGAAACATTCTCCTTTCTGGTGCACATAGGGAGGAAAGCTGGTACAAACGAAGTGCTAGATCTAATGGAAAGCTTTACAGCCTCTGCAAGTGCTTATTTTTGAGGAGACTCTTATATAGATGATCTCCCACTCTGCTCTGGCAATTGGCACAGGTCAGCCCTGGCTCTCAGGCATTTTAATGAATTTCACTCCCTTGGAATCCAACTTCTAAAATGGGCCCTATGACAGACTCATTATACCCTTTGTTGTTTGTAGAGGGCTTTAACAGTCTTATATGCAAATGCCTCCATTTTATTCACATAAAATACTATATGACATAAAAGCGTATGCTATATACTTCACATATCAGTAAAATAAGAAGTTGAGTATTCTTTCATTTGAATGGAAAAATGTACAATTACACATTTAACTCTGAAGTATGTGCTGAGGAGTTGTAACATATTGATTACTGCGTTTAAATTAGAAACTAGTTAGCATTTTTAATAATAAATAAGGTTCACAAATGTTTAAGTATTACACTGTTTTGTATAAATAATAAAAATGACAAAAAAAAATCTAATTACAAACACTAAAATTATGCTGCAATCAAAGAGTGAAAAGATAGTATAATACTCTTTTTTAGAGGAAGTCGAGCTTCTCTTTTAGTGGAATCTTATTTCTGTCTAAATTTTATATCCTTCAACTTACAGATACATAAAGGTGTTTATAGACCTGAAACTGGTAGCCACTTAAAAATGTTTAAAAATTTATACAGAAAAAAAATTATTGAGCTTTTGACGTATGACAAACTACATATACTTCTGCTCATATACTTTTGTAGGTTACATGAAAAATTCTCCTTACTTTTCCTCTCAAAAAAATCCCCATTGTATTTTTATCTCCTCATAAAACATTCACTAAAGCAAACAGAATGTTCAGGTAGTAATATTCCATTTCATATTTCCACTACTTTGTAAAGGACCTTTTTTTATTTTGATTTATGTTTCATTGCCCCCTGCTGTTTGATAAAGAACTTTTTTGTTTTTTTAAAAAATCAACATCTTAGTCTACTTTCTTTACTAATGAAAAAGGAACTGGACTTGAAATCCTCTTCTCTAGTTATGATCTCAAATTCAATACGTGCTTTTTTTCTTTTCGCCTGAAAGACAGAAGCATTCAAATAGTGCAGTCATTCAATTAAACTGTTATAGAAATACTGCAAAATGAAAATGTGCATTCAAGTGCCATTTCCTGTCTTGCACAAAATATTGAGAAGGTTTAATAGTATTTTCATATGCAGCATTTTGTCCTTCTTTAGTTACTGTCTTGAGATACAGAATGCCTCATGTGGAAAAGGAGTTTTACTTACATATGCAGACCTGTGAGCCCCTACTCCTTCAGAAGGATTTTCTGTTGCTTGATGAGACCTTTCACTTCGATATTCTCATCACCTGTCTCAATATAGTTCTTTTGATTTTCATAAATATTTACCTGAAAAAACTGAAGCCCTTACTGAGGTTCATTTTTTTTCTTCTGGATGTTACACAGAAATTTTGCCCAAGCAATACTTTTCCACATGGATAAGAATATCTACAAGATTTCCCTAGTGGGATCTTAATATTACAAACCTAGATATGACAGATATTGACTGTGTCCACCAGCAAAAAATCTGTGTACCCTATGAATGGTTCCCTTCTTCAATTAATCCCTCTCATGGTAGGGGAGCATTGGCTCTACCAAACTGAGAATTTTTTTTTTTTTTTTAAATAAATGTGTTATGTAGGCAATGACAGCAAAAGCTTGCTGCAAAAGGCTTCCATAAGTCACAAAATCTCTCGTGTCATTAGAAGTGTGGGACTATATTTAAAGTTGTGGGTTTTATTTTAAAAACTGAATTTGGAAAAGTTACTTGGTCTTCTAACGCAAATTCACAGATACTCCATAAGGCAACTGAAGCCCATGCAGAAGAATAGTGACATTTGTACTGTTTCCACTACACCTAAAGGGTAGATCTACCAACATGATAATATCTGCTTTATCTTGGGTGATGAGATAACCTGAATTAAAACCTCTTGTGTCTGGCTGCACGAAACACAGGGAGCATGACTTACCCACAACACCTTCTTGCAGTATATATGCCATTTTATTTCAGTTTGTCAGAGGCAAAATAAGAACATAACCATTTAATTAGCTCAGATGACTTGGATGACTTGATAATTTGTCTGCGCCCTGAGGCTTCTTATTAAATATCCACAGTTTATAATGCAGTACAGAGCTGGAATACCTGAGCCACATCAGGTGCCGTAGGTGTGTTACATCAGTGTAAATGCTCAGGTCTATACAAGGTAATTTAGAATATTCCTTGTTTAAGGGAAGAAGCAGCTACAGATAGAGCCACAAATGCATTTTTTTCCTGTTTCTCAGCTAATCAGAATCACAAGTACTTTTTGTGGAAAAGATATACAGCCTCTATCTGCCCACATCACAGAAAAGTGAGGAACTAAGCTGACTGGACAAAGAATTACTTCAAAATTACCTTTTGTGTATTTTAGTAAGGCTTTTGATACTGACCCTCAAAGTATCCTTCTGAACAAGTTGTCCAGCTGTGAGATGAGCAGGTTCATGGTGTGCTCAAAGAGTTGTAATGAGTGGGGCTACATCTGGCTGGTGACGGGTCATTAGTGGTGTTCTGCAGAGTCCAGTTCTAGGGACGAGTCTGTTCCTTCTAAAGCAGGAGTTGAATGCAACTTGAAGTGCAAGGAGCTGAATTAAATATGTTGATGAAACTAAACCAGGAGAGGCTGTTGGCTCGCTCAAGGGAAAGAGGACTTACAGAGGGACCTAGATAGGTTAGAGCTTTAGAAAATCATCAATGGTATGAAATTTAACATAAAGAAATACTGTATTCTGCATCTGGGATGGAGTAACTCTGGGCACAATTGAGAGAGGAGCCATTGGAGAGCAGCCTTATATAAGGATCTGGGGCTGCTGGTCAGCAGCAGCTCAGTGCAAGCCAGAGGGCAAATCCACCCTGGGGTGCATCAAACACAAAAGCACCGGTCAGCTAAAAACTGTGATGATCCTGCTGCATTCACCATGAGCACTGTGTGCAGTTCTGGGCCTCACAAGTTAAGAAGGATGTTGAGGTCTTCAAATGTGTCAAGAGAAGGGCATCTAAGATGGTGCAAAGGGCTGAAAGGTCCTGAGGAGTGGCTGAGGACCTTGGCCTTCTCTGGTTTGAAGAAAAGGAGGCTGAGGGGTAACCTCATTGTTCTCTGCAGCTTCCTGAAGAGAGGAAGGGAAGAGGGAGGTGCTGAGCTCTCTTTCCTGGGACCCACATATGTGAATGGTTCAAAGCTGAGCCAGGAGAGGTTCAGACTGAATATTAGGAAGCATCTCTTTATTGAGAGGATGGTCAAACCTCGGGTTGCTGATGCCCCAGACATGTCAGTGTTTAAGAGGCATTTGGATCTTAATAACATGCTTTAACTTTTGGTCAGCCTGAAATGATCAGGCAGGTGGACTAGATAATCTCTGTAGGTCCTTCTAACTGAAATAATTATGTTCTATTCTATTCTCACTCACCCAGCCAGCATCTGTGTTTTGTCTGCAGGAAATGAAAAGGAACTCAAGACAAAAAACAAAACAGAGGAGGCCTCAGAAAGAGAATGAGAGAATAAGTTTGATGGAGAAAAAAAAGAGTATTTAGGCTGGTGGAAGACTATCCCAACATGCTTTTGTGGAGGAAGGTACAAGAAAAAAAGAATTTTGGAGAAATAGGAAGGTGACAACAGGAATTTGGGAGAGAAAAGAAAGAAGACAAATGTGTACAGGGCATTTACATGCTCATCAGTAGAAAAAAATAGACTGTAGTCCAAGGTCTAGCTCTGGAACATTTGGTAATAGTGTTATTATGAATTTATGAGTCTTTATCTTGTTCATCTTGCAAAACTCCCATTCACTCATACATATACACATATTTCAGCTTTGTTTTCAAACACTCCCCACTGGATCCAAACCTCATAACCATAAAATAAGAAAATATGTATTTACTTCTCCAGAAATTCCTCCCACAATCTTTGTTCTGGTTCAATGTTGCTTTGTTTTTCCTACAACAGAGCACAGTGTGTTACAATATTTTCAATTTTTGGTTAAAATATCTTGATATTCTTACCAACTATGAATTTGTTTGCACTCTTGTCCACAGCTAGAAATTGTTGATGGGAAAAACTGAATGAGAAATTATCATTGTTATTTATACAGAAAGTTTTAACATGTTAGTAGAAATCAATGGTGTTAATGTTTTTCTCTTAACATTCTGGATGCAGCATTTATTGTTTTGATGTTTCTTGACTTTTATTTTTGAGTTATGGAATCCATTTATGCAATTATTTAGCAACATAGCTATTAGCTGTGAAACTTACTACACTTCCATCTTTTTCATAACTTACAAATGAGTATCATGTTGTACATATCTACCTAAGATAGATCCTAAGAGTGCATTTTAACATTTGGGATAATTTTTTACTGAGTTCTCTTCCTCAGATTACTCTGATTTTCCATCCAGATCATTGCCTTCATTTTTTCTGTAAATCTTTCACAACTTCTTAGAAACACATGTTCTGTCTGGTTCTCTTCCTGGACATTTGACAGTTTTCCCAAGAACTACAGTCTTAGGAAATGCCTTTTTGTGCCACTTTAACATCCCAATATATTCATCCTTTTAGCATCCTAATATTTTTCTTTGTTTCTCTTAAGGGCCTGTGCCTCTTGAAAGAGTTGTCTGTTCTTTATATAGCCATACTTACTGTTTTTACTCATTCTAGATTATAGTACAAGTATCAGAGATTATTTCCTTTGACCAATATATATATTTATATATATAAAAGAAATTAGATCAAATACGTGCCAAACCTGAGGCTAAATTGTGTGGAGGCTTGATGTCAACTGTGGGTGGTACACAATACCAAGAAGATTATTCATTAGCTTTGTAGATATAGAGAATTTTATACCACAGCCTTTCTTTGATGGTAGTTGCAAATTTTCCTATTCTCTAACAAAGCCAGATGAATGAAGTAGGAAATCTTCCTATTTTTTATAGAAATGGAAAAAGTAATCAGAAGAACTGCTTCTGTACAGGTTTCTTTCTCAGAGTCACATTCTTCTCTCTTGCAGTACACCTGAGGTCTGATAAATCTTCCCTAAAAATACCAATTTTTCCAGCTTATTGGGTTGCTCATAGAAACAATAACAGAAGCTGTTTCCAGAATGTAATTTGGCAGGATATTTTATTATCAAAATAATTGTGCAAGAATGCTCGTTATGTACTTATGAGACATAAGGACATATCTGGAATATTTCTCAGCTTACATAACCTATTCTTCCCAAAGATGAAACTACACACAAATAATCATATATAAATATGTAAAAAAACCTTGATGATATTCACCAATAATAAACTAATATAGATATTGTATATCTGCTGTTGCAGATTGCACTTAAGAGATATTTTTTCTTTCCTATTATTTGCAATAGAAAAGCCACTCTTTTCATTAACACAAATAAAGTCATAGAAAAGCAGCTTACTGTAGCAATAGGTTTGACATGCTAGGTTAAGAATATATTTGAGGCAAATCAGAACCAGTCCTCATTAATGTCTGCTGATTTAGATTCTGTGAGTAAAATACATACATACCTGGATATCTTCATAAAATGGGGCAAAAGGCAAATACTCTTATTATTGTTTTCTAAAAATTTTGATCCAGATCACAACCCTACTATTCTACATAATCTCCAAATAAACATTAATAAATAGTCTTTGTTTCAACAGTTCATAATGTAATCCAAATGGGAAAGAAAAAGAACCAGAGAAAAATCATTCTTATTTGTGAGGTTAGAGAATAGTGGTTCATAAAGTCTCACAGAAAGGTGATAGAAATAGCATCTTATTTCCAAAAGGGATTCAAACTTGTAATTAGCTATAACTTATACACATGCAGATGGAGAAAAACTATCAGCCTTCCATACATAGTAGAGAGAAAATATATTACATGGTTTATTTTTTGGGGCCAGTTATCTGCAGATATTTTAGTTCTGTAAACAAGACCAGGCTCCATTTACAGAAGTCAAACAGTATTATTACAAAGCCAAGGAGGAATGATTTCAAACTGAAAGAAAGCAGGTCTAGATTAGATATTAAGAAAAAATTCTTTACGGTGAGGGTGGGGAGGCATTGCAAGAGGTTGCTCTGAGAAGTGAATGCCCCATCCTGAGAGGTATTGGAGGGCATGTTGGATGGAGCTCTGAGCGACATGGTCCAGTAAAGATGTCACTGCGCATGGCAGGGTAGCTGGAACTTGATGATCTTTCACATCCCTTCGAACCCAGGCCATTCTATGAATAATTGACTTTCTCATATGCATCTTCTTATTGTTTTTTTTTCTTCTGCATGACAGCTGTAGGCTTATGAGAAGTAATAAGCTGAAATAACCCAGGATACTCAAGCAGTCTTGCCTCACAACATATTGATTGAGAGAAGACTCCCAGAGAGTGCTTCTAACAGATGATTATAGGCAGATAACCCAGATGTTCAGATTTAACTCATAGAGTTTGACTTTAAACCATTCAGGTTGAAAGATGAAAAGTCTATTTTACCTGGGTTGTTGTTTATAGTCCTGCTTGCCTCTCTTTGCAATATTTGCAGGATGGTAGCAGATGTCAGATAATAAATTTTGAACTACAATGCTCTGGCAAGTTCAAGCACTGAGCCAAAACAAGCAAGAAATCTCTGCTTCTTAAGTTTGACATGGACTTTTCAAGAGTTTCATCCCAAAATCAAAGAATTCTCAAATTTGGAAAGAGCCTCTGGAAATCACCCAGGCCAAAAGTCCAATAGGGGAGGTTCATGTTTGTTTGTTTATATGTGCATGTGTTTGACAGTACACCTCACCAGAAATTTTTAGAGTTTTTTTTATTTTGGATTTGGGTTAAAATTATTTATTTTATTTCTGGAAGATATACTAAATGCCATGCTATGTATGCCAAAGGAAAAAGGAGCACTTGTGGAGGTTTATATATGAATTTATATATATATTTATATATATGTATATATGTAAAATTTGTAGACACATATATAGAAACACTGCTATTTGCCTGTGTGTATAGATACCTGTAAAATGAGAAAAACATGGTTTCTGTGCAAATGTAATAAAGAATCTAATAAATATTAAGAAAGTGAGGCAGCTGTATACTGCTTCTCATTATCTTCACCATTCAATGCATAATTCAAATATGTATTTCTGCTCAGTGTCAAAGGTTTACCCTGAATATAAAATGATATTTTTATTCATGAGGTTCTCCTTTAGCATTGTACTGTATGAGTTTTCACCATATCCTCATTGTGAGGTGAAATACTTACTGCAGTTACAAAACTGCACAAACCTTTCACAAACTCAGCCACTGGGAGAATTAGTCTTCAAGAAGGTCTCATTCCAATGTCTTTATTGGTTCTTCCAATTGTCAATTGCATCCTTTCTTTTTTTTACATCCTTTTTTTTACATCCTTTCTTTTGTAAATGTGGTGGACTGATCTTGACCAGTAACCTGAGGTGAGTTGACCTTGGTAGACTGCCAGGTACTCACCAAGATGCTCTAGCAATCCTCTCCCCAAAGAAAGAAAGAAAGTATAACAAAAAGCTTATGGCTTCAGTTAATGACAGGGACATTACTAAGCAATTACAGTCATGGGGAAATTAGACTATTGTATTGGTTTGAAAACAAACCAGTTGGAGATCACAACTCAGCATTAAAATTTATAGGAAAAATTAGAAATAAGTAAAACAATATAAGGAAAAAGCACTGACAAAGTCACATATAACCTGATACCCTATTAGGGTGGCAGCAGCAGTCCAAATGAAGCAGCCCAGTTGAAGCAATGATCCAGTGAAAGGTCCAGTGGTGACTCCTGTCACCCAGTACACAAAGCTCCCCTTAGGCAGATCTAAGGGCAGCTTATATCCAGGTGGGAATGCCCAGCTCCTCCCTCCTGGGTGGAGCATCTCAGAATGGGATAAATCCATGAGTCATGTGGTGGTTTCTTGATGGCCCATTGTCTGTTATCAGGGGTGGGTCATTAGCAGGTGATAACAGCTAATGGCCCACAGCTGGTGGTAATAGAATACTTAAATACATCTACTGTAACCTAGGACAACTATACTTGGATGAAGTTAGTTTAGTTTTTTACCGGTTAATAAAAGAGTAGCATAATGAGAAGTAAAAACAAATCTAAAAACACCTTCCCCTCATCCCTCCCAGGCTCAGCCTCACTCTCAGCTTCTCTACCTGCTCCTCTCTAATGGCACAGAGGGACTGGGAATGGGGGTTGTGGTCAGTTTGTCATAAGTCCCACCAGAAGCCTGCTCCAGCAAGGGCTTTCCTTGGGTTACAGCTTATTTTAGAAGCAAAATTTTATAACTTTGTCCCAGTCAGACGCAGTACAATGAACAATAAGATACATGACTAGAAGTGCTGTGCTATTTTTCACATCCAAGGATTACGCACCATCCAAAAAAAAATCCTTAAAGTGTTATTTAAAAATTAAATATGTCATTATTAAATTAAATACATGGGAAAGTCAAGCATATACATTTAGAATGATAGAATCTGCCACCACTAAATGTTTTCAGTCATGTTGAAAGCGAAGTTATTTTTCAAAAGTTTTCTGATAAGAAGAGGTAGTTAATTCTGTGAACTCCTGACAATAAAAAAATAACTAACTTAGAGAAAATCAACAAAAGCAAAATAAACCTAACCAAACACAAACTATTCAGGGAAACTTCAGCAAAAGAATTGTTTGTTTCTTTCCCCAAAGTACTGATTATTTTGTCTCAGCCAAGCAAAATAGGTTTTATAAAATACTGGAAGCAAAGAGAAGACAGTGTTATTGGGTTTGTAATGATGCTGCAGTGATCTTTTTTTTTTTTTTTTTTGCAAATGCTATAAAATATGAAGATTCAAATTTTTCCTAATCTGAAATTCACTAGGGATTTAAGAACATGTTCAAAACTGTCATTGCATATGAATTCTTCATGTTCTAAAAGCCAAGAAGACAGAGATGTCAATAACAAAGAAGATGGCACCAAGATATAACCGAGAACGGCATAAGGGAAGAATTTACCGCACTTATTTATATTTAATTTAAATTATGGAGACACACATGCAAAAAAGGTAATATTTTATTTTTTCCTTAGAAGTTTTTTGTAACTGCTTAGGCTAAAGAAGAAAGAGAAATAAACTTAAAACTACCACTCACTTATAATAGGTGTTTGTAGAGATTGTATATAAAGAAATTACTATTGTAAGTTTCTTATGTTTAAGTACAGAATTCTGGGAAAACATCAGGGAAACTGAAGAGGAAATAATTAATATGTTCATAAGAATATGAGACAGTGAGAGACACAAACATGCTGACAGTGATCCAAAGGATAAGACTGAAGCGTAACTGGAGATACCTAAGAACTGTATCTATTAGAATATGTCTAATGTTCATGACTGAAAAGAAGCTATTAAAAACATAATTATGAGAAATGTAACACTTTAGGTTCCCAGCATGAAAGGTCATATCTTTTCACACTTTATAATGTTATGCAAATCGAGACATACATGGAGCAAATCTGAGGCAAAATTTATGGACTATATATTTATGTCATAAGCAAGAGGTAAAAAACATTTGAACAAATCTCCGTCCCCAAAATTAAATTAGCAGGAATGTGGAAAAAACATTTAAGATCTGAATTTGTGTTTAAACACAGAACCTAAGTCAAGTGTTTCTGAAGTTTAAAGTATTTCCCAAATATGAGCTTTCCTTCCAAGCTGAGAACATAGAACTTAGAGTGTACGTTAATGCTTGTCTACACAAAATGTGTGTATGTGTGTTCCTCTATCAGTATGAGGGAGAAAATGGACTTCTTATAGCAAGCATATACATGGAAACTTCAAAATTAAAGGAAGCTTGCCTTTACTTGCCTTTTTAAGATGTTCAGTTGTAGAATGGGATCTGTTCAGTGTTTTTCCTTTGCTTCTTTCTCTGGCTCTATTTCTAAAGTTTGAACTTGCCATAAGGGGTTCTCTATTTGATTAATTTGGAATACATGGGAGTATTAACACTAAATTTACATATAATTGTTAAGGAGGAATAAAAATATGGACATCTTCACAAGCCTATGTATAAGTACTATGTCAAGTACTGACTTAAACTCTGCTTTACATGTATGCATAAACAGAGGAGACTGAGGGGAGACCTCACTGCAGTTACAAATTCCTCATGAGGGAAAGAGGAGGGGCAGACACTGATCTGTGGTGACCAGTGCCAGGACATGAGGGAATGGCCTCAAGTTGTCAGGAGAGGTTTAGGTTGGATATCAGGAAAAAGTTCTTCACCCAGAGAGTGTTTGGGCACTGGAACAGGCTCCCCAGGGAAATGGTCACAACACGAAGCTTGACAGAGCTCCAGACATGTTTGGACAATGCTCTTGGGCACATGGTGTGACTGTTGGGGTTGGTGCTGTGCAGAGCCAGGAGCTGGACTCAATGATCCTTGTGGGGCCTTCCAACTCAGTCAATTTTGTGATTCCGTGATTCTGTGATTTGCAATCTGGTAGTCCCAAAACAATAGTTTGCTGGTGTTACATGTAAAAGATGATAAAGCTAAGGAATCTCTGTGAACTTGCTTTGTAGTAATAAGTCAAACTTAATTCTTTAGTCCATTTTCTTGACTTCACCTTTATTGACACAAATATTAACAGAAGAAAATTTTTCAAAAATGCTTTATAAGGTTAGTAATAAAAATCAAAGAAACAATGAGAACAACACTAACAAAAATCTGAGATTTTCCCTTTTTGTTGTTGTTTTGGGGGTTTTTGTTGTTGTTGTTTTTTTGGGGGGGGTTTTGGTTGGTTGGTTGGTTGGTTGGTTGGTTGGTTGGTTTCAATTGTTTTTTTCAAACATATACACTTGTTCTTTTATAACATTTCTCTAGAGCACTCTCATTAGCAAATTTTTTTGTGCTGGATTATATAATACTGAAGGCTTCCTACTCACTTGCAGTGGCACCTATACATTCAGTAAGACTTTATGTAAAAATTAAAACTGAATGGAATTTTTTTTTAAATGGATTTAAGGTCCAGAAAGTGCTAATTTATTTTTACCACAGTATTTTTGAGTGAAAAAAACCAGTCAAAATTATTGCTGTATTAATGAGAAGAAATCACAGTCTTTGCAACTGTCCCAAAGAGAAACTTGCATTTACAGTGATACTCCCTCAGTACTCTGTACTTTGCTTAAGGGATAGTCTGTATTATGTTGAAGAATTGATTTTCCAGAGCCTTGAACTAGCTGAATTTAAACACAAATCTTCTCATAAAGCTAATTTACAATTTAGATTAACTTGAAAAAAAAAATCATTATTATTTAGGAAAAACGAAAACTGAGACTTTTCCTTTTCTTTGGGTAGCTATTTTCTAGGGCAAATTAGTGATAGCTCTCATAAAAATGCTTCCATCAAAATGTTGCAAAATTGGGTCATTTTTCTAACTGCAGAGAAAACAATTAAGAATGTCACATTGTCTTCTGTTAAGTATTTTACTGAGATATGGAGGTTTTGTTCAGAAAAGGAATAACACTTAGATTACTTGGATTGCTACGCTGAATTACAATTATCACAAAAAATGCAGTTTCACCACATTGTTCAGAATTAAACTGACAATGGCAGGTGGACTAGTTTTTAAGTATAGTTTTTTCCTTAAAGATATTTTTAAAATGACTTACCAAAGCTAAAGTATGATAAAGGACTTAAGGTCATGTTTGATAAATAGCTGGCCATTTGACCTCTTTCTGACGCTGTAATACTGGGGGCCAACACAATTTATAAATTATATTTTAAATCCCTTTGTGAAAATAGCAAAGTAGGAATTTCAAGATTGTATTACTTTTGTCATTAATAAGACCATATGACCTTGAGAAACTGGAGAATTTTAGCCATAATTTGAAATTAAGGAAATCTTACTTTCTTCCATGTTTTATAGGAATAAAATAAGATTTTTACTTTATGTGGATGACATGATCAATGTCCACAAGAATCCACAAGAACCAGATTGCTGACAGCATAGTGGCCTTTGATCTAGAACATGACAAACCCACTTGTTTGGGGTTTCAAAATAAATTTCAACTGCATCAGCTCAAAAAGACCAAATGCTCTAATTACTGAAACAGCTTAAGTGGGAAGCAGCAAGGACTTAATAATACATGTTATTTGCAGATCAGGACATATGTAGCTGAGGTACATATTATTAAAAGGGAAAATGAAAAAATCACTAGATATGTCAGAAATCTGCATTATTCAGAAGGTCACTATTCAGCGACCATAGCAGATCTTTTTAGCCTTTAAAAATTTAATAACCCATGTACTTTAATGGTCTTTGCATCACTAAACAAGGATTCTATTTTTAGCAGTTTTCAAGTTTTGTGGTACCACAATACTTCAGTCTTTCTAGTGCTTTTGAAAAGAAAATTAAATGTAGATGCTGGAAAAAACTCATGTCATGGCTTAACTGTATATCTTGGATTTTCTGACACTTGCTACGTCATTCTGCTTCATATCATAGCTGATATGAATAGGGTAGTTTTCTCCTAGGATTTATGCACAGCTTCTCTTTATATAATACCATCTACTAGCCTCATTTAGCATTTTCCTATTAACTGCAAAGTATGCATGGTTTACTGCTTTTTGAGTTCCTTATTTACTGACCCAGACAGAAAATACTTTACACAGTCATAATTTGCTAGTCTCTAATGATGGCTTGTATGCATGCCAAAATCACCTTCACCATAGTGATATGTTTCTAGATCTGATTCTGCAATGCATTTAATTGATTTCCTTTAATTAATTAATGAAGTCACTGTAAGTATGTACACATGGAAAGTAATCGAAAAGTTTTCATCTCTTTTTTTCCAACACCACTCCATTCTGAAAGCTCCAAGTCATGTGTCACTCATCAGTCAAGTAGAAACATCTCTTACCCAGGAAGAATGGGATTAAAATAAAGATAATGGGAAAAAGAAAGAGTTCCCAATATAAAGGTAAATAGAAAGTGTAGGAAAGCCTTGTCAAGAAAAACAGGGTATGTAAGGTTAAAAAAATTTTTTAAAAAAGTCATCTGGCTACCGTCTTAAAAGACAATGAAAAATTGTTTCTCTTAATGCATTAACAACAAAAGGAAGGCTAAGGAAAATCTCCATCCATTATTGGATATTGGATGCAGGGGGAAACACAGTGAAAAAGGATGAGGAAAGGAAGGTAATTAAGGTAATGAGGTAATTAATGGTTTCTTTGCCTGAGTCTTTAATAGTACATTGTTCTGTGGATACCCTGAGCAGGAAAACAGGGAAGAGGAGCACAATGAAGCCCACATATCCAAGGGGAAATGATCAGTGACCTTCTACTCCACTTAATCACTCACAGGTTTATGAGGCTGGATAAGATCCACCTGACAGTACTGAGGGATCTGGCATAACTGCTCACCAAGCACTTAACAACAGTCCTGGCTATGCAGGTAAGCCCTATGAGACTGGTGGCTAGTGAATGTGAGGCCCAGCTACAAGGGAGGGCATGAGGAGGATGCAGGGAGGGCCTCTCAGCCTGACATCAGGGCTGGTAAAGGGTATGGAGCAGATCACCCTGAGGTGCTGTCATGCAGCACGTGCAGGACAGCCCTGGGATCAGCCCCAGCCAGCACAGGTTTATGAAAGGCAGCTTCTGCTTCATCAACCTGACCTCCTTCTATGACAGGGTGACCTGCTTAGTGGGTGAGGAAAATGCTGTGGATGTTGTCTGCTTGGACTGAAGCAAAGCCTTTGACACGGTCTCCCACAGCTCAGCTCTGGAGACCCTGCCTGGTCATGGCTTAGACAAGCAACTCTCCTCTGAGTTAGCCTTGGGTTGGTGATATACAGGAGTTCAAGGAAAGTGGCTTTGCCTCAGTTGCTGGTTCAACAGCAAGACATCTTTTATCTCCCTTGTTTTCCAGCTGCTACATGACTTGTTAGCTAAAAAGTACCACCAAGTTCCCTCCTCTGCAAGTATTTCCTCAGAGCCTGACTGCAATGTGTCCTGACTTCAGTGTATTCCACCCTCTGTTTAGTCCTCTTTGGATTGTATGTGGGAAGTCAGGCATGCTGTCTGTGTTCCAGCCAGGGGGTAGTAACCACATTTTCCCCCTTAGCATATATCTTGTGGGCATACTGATTGCAATCTCCATCTACTAAAATGTAATTTTACCCCCATTTTTTTCCCACAGGGTCTTTTTCCACCCTTAATGATTCTGATTCTAGGCTGACTGTTGTTCTTCTCCCTGGTATATTCTAAGTTGGTTATGTAATCCAACTCCTGTGGAAAATACTAAAAATGTTTTAAGGAAATATATTAGGTGAGGTGATGTATCCTACATTTGGTGTTCAGTTTGGTATCATTTCATTGAGGTGAATATGGAATGGTGCTGGCTCAGAGCACAGCCGTTTTAGATGCATAACAGTCTATATAATTCTTTCTCTATTGCTTAGCCAGAAAGCTCTTAAGATAAAATGTACTGATTTTGCTGAGATTAATCTGTGATAGCTTTCACCGTGACAGCTAGGAAAAATTTCACCTGTTGTACTAGGCAATTTCAGAACTTCATATTCTAAAGAAATTTCTTGTTGGATCAGTCTGAAATCCACAATGAGGCAGTGCTCTAGAAATGTCATCTGGTTTTTCTATTTTCATATGGAAATACCGAGACTAATTAACAATACTTTAACTACTCAATATAAATGTCTGTTGTGGTTAAAGAAAACTAATGTAATTGGTCAATGGTCTTTAAACCTACTGGAAGCTGTTAATTCCAGTTAATTAAAACAACCAAACAAAAAAGAAACTGTCTGACATTTAATAATGTGGAAAACCATTACAATTTATTCTTGACTTAAGCACACACTATGCTTTCCTATGTGCTGAGTATGCAAAAAAACCCACAGAAACATAACTGATATTGCACAGACTTGTGCTTAAAGTAAATAAAGAAGATAAAAGCCACTTTATTGCTGTCTTTATTTAGAGGGACTTTAATATTATTTTAAATGGATTAAGTTCATCCCAGTATCTTTGGGATGAAGTCTCAAGTAAGCAAAAACAAATTTATATGAATTTCTTTATTGCACACTGCCGTGGTTCTTACAGAGCCAGTACTAGCCTTCTTAACAAATTCTTTATGCTGTTATTCCTCTCTGGTTTAATGTCATTGACAATATGTTTTACACTTTCACCATAATTTTCTTGGCACGCTAGAGATCAAATGGCTTTAGAAAGCACTTCAGAACCTCATGTCAAAATTCTTAGTTGATATAGATGTATTTATGCTCCTTAAAAAAATACAACAAACCCAAAACCAAAATAATCCATTCCAACCAAGTTAGATTAATTTACATTCAGAATTAAATATTTCTATATACTTTACAGGTAATATCTTTTATGCTTTAAAACATATTTATTTTTGACATATTATATAGGCTATGGATGAGTACAGTGTACTCATTCAGAATAAGGAAAAAATTACTTATAAAATAGAAGGTTTTTTCTTAATATGAACTCTAGATTTCTTTTAAATGCAGTGTGATATTTTACAGGTGGAATGGTGGCGGGGGAGCACAATGTCACTCCACCTCTGAAAAATATGTTCAACACAGAAGTTTTCTAAAAATGCTAGACTAGACATGGTGCATTCTCTGGGCACAGAATACATCTGTGACTTTTTGGCTGCATAGTTTTAACAATATTTTATTTTCTTGCTCAGTAGATTCTGGAGATTCATGTTATCCCAAAGTTCTTCTAGCTCATCCTAGTCATGTATCCATTACCTAGCAAATGGATTAAGGTCTGGTTTGTACTTTAGTCCCAATCTTTTGCAGTATAAGCATAGCATAATTTTCAAGCATATATGTGAGGTTTGTCTCAGAGTGCCGTAAAGTATCTAAAAGATTTGTACCCAAAACCTTTACAAATACCTAAAGGTCTATAAAGGTCTAAAATTTAGGGAAAGATCAATTAAACTGTGCCAATCCACATCTCACCAGGAATCGCATCCTATTTTTTAGGAAAATCAGTTGGATGGTATAAATCAATCACTTGGGCTTCTTGCTGAAAGTTTCTAAACTGTGTGGTGTGAACAAAGTAGAATTTATATATTGATGTGGATGCATAAGACAAAACTAGGGAGTGTGAAGGACTGTAGGCCATTTTCTCATTAAAGACATGACATATGGCGTTGTTATTATCTTGGACATGCAATTTTTATGCAGTATTGCTTCTTTTGTTATTCATTGATCAGTTTTGCATCCATCTAGATGCAGAAGACACCTATGAAGCTAATTTTTGGGGCCTATACAGAAAACCTAGTGAGTTCCCTTGCACATGCAAGTGAGATCGCAGGACTAAAGTTAAGAAAACAGAAGTTTAAAGGACACTGAAATATTTAACTTTCAAACAAAACTTGAAAGCATAGTTTGTAGGTATTGCAGCCTTTCAGATGCACAGTTGTAGAACAGCTGAATTATTACAGGATACCTCTGGATGACTGATTTAAAACCCCTCTTGAGACTAAACTAAAATTGAGCGTGATATATAGTTGTTTGGGCTTGAGATAGGTAGGTGATTTGGAATATGGTACTGTTCATAAAATTGCCATCTAGGTCTGAGCTGTGTGCCACTTTGATAGTTTAATTATAAATCTATCACTTAAATCTTTCTGAAAGATGGGTTGTTGTTCAAGCAAATTCTGATTTAATCGAGCAATACAAGATGAGATTCTATGGTTTATAAAAGAGAACAGACTGGACTGTTACAATGTGCAAAGATGCTTTATTTTTCCCAAATTTGAAACATGGAATGCTACCCAGCTAAAGAAAAATAAATATGCTATAGATCAGACTGCTTTTTAAAATGCAGATTAAACAGATTTTGTATGATTTTTAAAATCTGCATTTCCTTGAAGTAATTTTAATTTTGCTGTGTCTCATAGGACTACAAATTAGGATAGTTCTACACCAAGTGATCTGACATAATTTCAGCATAAATTCTTGTGATTTCATTTTGATAATATCACTTATTTAGATCCAACATTTTTACATTTTCACAAAACTAGGACTCAGACTTTCAAAAGGATCTGAACTTCTGAAGGATTTATTAAATCATTTGTAGCTCATACTGTCCTTTAAGGAAATAATTATTCCCTAAGTTAATGAAGTTAAATTAGAACTTTGAACTGGTACTAATTAATATAGAAAAGACAATGCATGATGACCTGGATTTAGTTCAAACCTGGTGGGCTTGTGAGTACTGTGTTATCAGAACTTGGTTACTGAGGAGGACATGCTTGCATGGTGCACGCTGTTCAGTAGGTAAGACCAGTGCCTCAAAAGCTGTGAATCTGGTCAAGGGGACTCAAGCAAAACAAGTACTAGGGAAGTATTTACTGTAATAAGAATATGTAGATAGTGTTATATATATTTCTTCATATATATGTATATGAATATGTATATGTTTATAATTATATACATTTATATGCACGCACTTTGAACTTTCATGTCAATTACTTTTTTGAAGCCACACTTCCACAAAGGAGTCTGTTAAGGGCCTACTAATAGCAGCTCTGCTGCTGTCTCTTAGACTGCTGACAGCTCTGCTGTGTAATCCTCTGTGTGCCACACATATTGTCACATGCTTGGGAAGTGGTGTAATTGCCAGAATTCTGTTGACTGAGAACTTTGATCCCACCTTTTCATAAAAGCCACCCAATTTTCCCAGATGCTTCCAAGGCTACAGCTTCAAGTCTTCTAGCATTCTTTTCATTTATTGGGTTTAACAGACAAGCAGTTATCTGGAAATTTCACTGGGTTTTATACCCATCCCAGACCAAAACTTCTTAAACTATTGGATTTTTTTGAGGAATTGAGGACAAGTCCAAAGAATCTCTGAAGTGGCTGTGGCCCAATATCACATTTTCAGTAACAATCAGTAGAAATTTTCTAGGACAGATCTTCACAAAATAAATTCAGTGAAGTTTTTGCCATGAACCTTTCCTAATTTCTAGCAATTTCTGGGTCAGACTTTTAGACCAGGACTAGGATTAATTTTATTTGGGGGGCTGTCCATACAGCTGGTCACAAACACACACACACACACACACGCACACACACACACACACAGAGTCCTGGTGAAATGGGGGCAAGAATAATAAAATAATATAATTGTTAAGGTTGGAAAAGACCTGTAAAATCATTGAGTTCAACTGCAGTCTTGTTGACCACCACCATGTTCACCATTAAACCACACCCCCCCACATTTTTTTAACACTTCCTGAGATGGTGACTCCACCTCCAAAATCAGAAAAGTCAGAAAACTCATAGGTTGAGATAAAAGGTTTAAAAGGTAAAGCAGAAGCTGTGCAAGGAAGCAAGGAAAAATGAGGAATTCGTACACAACTTCCTATGGGCAGGCAGGTGTTCAGCCATCCCCAGAAAGCAGAGCTCCATCACATGTGACAGTGACTTGGGAAGACAAACACCATCACTCCCAACATATCCCCTTCTCTTTTCTTCCCCCAGCTTTAGATGCTGCTCCTGCTGTCATGTAGTGTGGAATATCCCTTGGGTCAGTGGGGTTCAGCTGTCCCATCTGTGTCCCCTCCCAGTTTGTTGTGTACCTGATTCCTGACTGGTGGGGTGGGCTGAGGGGCAATAAGGGCCTTGACTCAGTGCAAGCAAGGCTCAACCATAATAAAACATCAACATTTCCAGAACAAAACCAAAACACGGCTCCATACCAGCTACTGTGAAGAAAATTCACTCTATCCCAGCCAAAACCAGTACAGAAAGAATATAGACCATCTAATATCAGGGTTTAATATTTATTATTATGAGTTCAATAGCAAAATGAACCGTAAATTTCAGCTTAGGAAAGCAAACTCTCCCAGGACAAATATTGCTTCTGTGAAAGCCCCTTCAAGTGACCCTTTATTGTGTGCAGTTCTCATAATGCCTTGAAGCTAGTAGAAAGGATAAAAATGTCCACTGTGTCTGTTTCATCTATGATGAAAAGCAGCAGCAAAAGCTAAGTAACAATGAATTAATTTGCCATGCTTTTTGTGGCTCTATGCAGTATTCTCTATACACATAACCTTTCAGTATGGTGATACCTTGGAAGAGAATGATATTTTTTATAAAAATAAAGACCTAACTTCATGATTTTAAAGAAATGCTGTTAGTATGTTGTATGTATTGAAAACACTTTTCAAATGTCTACTTTTAGTACTTTAAATTGGAACAATCACTGTTTTTACCAGCAGGAAGTACAAAAAATTGACTAAATGAAAAAGAAAAGAGAAAAGAAAAAGACTAAAATACTTTCATTCTCTTTTCTACTATTCTCCTTTCCTTCACAAAGGAAAAAATTGTATTGATCATTGAAATTCTTCTCCCAAGAGATGCTTGAAATGACTGTGTCCTTGAGAGCACTTGTCCTAATTTACTGTCTAATTAAGAGCCACATATCTATTCTTTACTTGCTCTCTCCTACAGTATTTCTCATGGCCAGGGGCTCAGGATATTAGAATTCTTCAAGACATAGAAATATAATAAAAAAAGAACAATGACATTTTTTTAAAAGTCCCAACAAAACAAAAGCCCCAACTCTTGACATCAGAAAAAACACACTGACGAAATAGGAGTGGAAATCTCTGCAAGCAGCAGATCTTCAACCTAATAGAGATATTTATATTGCTATGTACCGTGATGCTGTGATCATTAACTCAAACTAAAAAAAATAACCCCTTCCATTGGAAAGTTAGCTTTTCAGGATTTGTTTCAGGTCAAATGTTGGCACACACTGTCATCCCTTGTATTGGTTTAAGTAACAAAATTTTGGTAGCTGGCAGGGGTCTGTGGGGATGGCTTCTGTGAGACCATGCCAGATACTTTCCCCCATGTCAAACAGTCAGTTCCAGCTGGCTCCAAGACAGAGCCATCACTAGACAAAGCCAGCCAAAGCTAGACAAAGCAAGTCAATCAGCTGGTAGCACCTCAGCAAAAACCTGTTTAAGGAAGGAGAAAAAATACTGTTCAACAGTATTTGAACTGGGAGAGGGGAGTGAGATGTGAGAGAAACAGCTCTGCAGACACCAAGGTCAGAGAAGAAGAAGGGGAAGGAGGTGCTCCCAGCACTGGAGCAGAAACTCCTCTGCAGCCTGTAGTGAAGATCACAGTGACATAAGTTGTTTTCCTAGGGCAACATGTTCCAGTGTTTCACTACCCAATTTGTCTTCACTCTACTTGCATTGAAGCAACTCTGTCATTCCACACAGTAAAATCTCACGTTTTTTGACCCTTATCTTCCTTTATTTTAAACAAATTATTGTATTCTGTAAGCCTCATTGAATAATTGTTGCTTTAATACTAAACAAAACTAATATAACACTTTTTGCAAAACATGTGGCAGTCTGAAGCCCATGACTTCATTCTATTAATGATAATAAATATAACTCAGTTACATTGCATGCTCATCATGATTAGAAGACACTTTAATAAGAATGAAAACATAAAATCCCAATACATAGGAAGACTTTCTTAATAATGTCTCTGGATAATTACTTCAGTGTTCTTACCTTATAGTTTGGAATAGAAAGTTTTACCCTACTTCTCCTGTCTCATGAGTACCTTTTTCTTATTTCAATTGCATTTGAATGGAGAGATTTACATGTTGCTAATTTGTCCCTTGACTTTTTTCTAAGATTCTTCTTTCTCCCAGTAAAGAATGGCAGGGGTACAAATTGGCAGAGGTTTGAGAATCTTCTTCCAAAATTTGGAGATTTTGCAATAAGAGAACATAATCAAATAACACCCTCAGGACACAATGTTCAAAACTTCTTTTACTAGCATTGTACATTAATTTACTCTTTAATTAAAAACTTGGAGTGTGAGAAGGAAATTATATGATTGGTAACATATGATGGAAATGAAGTATGAAAAATTTTCCCTGGACCAATACTGCTTACATATGAAAATCTGGTATTATAGGCATTCCTTAGTCTGGATTCTGCAGCTGCAGGCTGATTAAAACTCAGCAGGAAGAGCTATAATAAACAAATACCACCTGCTGCAAGAACAGGTGTTTGTGTCTTCATTTAGAAACCAAAGTAAAACAGAAGATGCCAAGGGGCTGAAGTAGATCGGTATTTGGATTGACATAATTTGTTACCACTTGTCCTTGAACTTAAAAGCATATTATTCTGCTTTCAAGACTCCTTGATAGGGATTCAATGCTAGTTTCTAGTAATTAAGAAGCTCTTTGCCTTCTCTGTTCAGCTATCCATTCTCAATATTACGTGCATTCACTGAAAGTATTTGTTTCTCCATTCAGTGGTGTATAGTATAGTGGTTTTGACTAAGAACATTCTCTGCACAAAAATGAGTAAAACCAGCATTTGATATTTTATTTAATTTCAGTAATCTCGTCACTGTTTTATTTGACATTTTTAGTCCAAACAAATCAGTATAGTAATTGGAATTGATCCTGATTGATCTGTTCCTCAGTGGATTTAATACAAGTTTATAAAAGAAGACTTGCATTTATAAAAATAGTACAAACCATTCTCTTTCTGATATTTATATCAGTGACACTTCTGATGCAGAGAAAGCAGATGAGCATCTTTCCCAATAAAACTGAGTGTCTGTTCAATGTGCCTTTCAGTGTGCAACTCCTCAGTGGTAACTTTCATATGCAGAATTTTTTCTTCATTGTAACAGCACTTAAGCAATAATAATCAGAGTAACTGTCTAGATAAAAGCATAAATTGACATGCTGTGTAATTGTTCATGTAAACAAAATGTAATAAAGCACATAGCAATGATTGTGACATACCTTTAGCTTAACCTAGCATCAACTAGATTAAATGGATTCGTCCTGTACCAGGAAAGTTGCTTTCATATTATAGCAAGTCCCAAGGTACTTGGCAAAGAGTTTTTACTTTTGTCTGTATTTACAGTGGATGACTTCAAGATAGGTCATGGTAGCAGATAAAACTTACAGCCAGGAGGCAGAGACCTCCAAGGTAACAAAGTTTCTGAGAGCTCTATTTTTTTTTTTCACTTTTGCAAGAGATTTTACACATAAATAAGTGCTGAAATCCCATAATACTTAAAGCGGATGTGAAGAGTTATTACTAGGAATACAAGCAATATCACAAAGTCATTTAAAATCTGCACACTGCCAGAAGTGTGGATTATAAAAAGGAGAAGCTGAGAACTGGAAAGCTTTTGGGAAGGTTTAGCATATTTAAGATGTAAAAATTACTTTGCTGACTTATTTAGGGAGGCTTCATGGGTTGAACAGGAGCTGGAGCAGCATGCTGCCAGTGGTAGGATTACCTGAGGGATTTTTATTTGTTTTTGAAGTTCTGACAGTCTAAATACTTAATAATCTTGGAAGTAAGTGATGTTTAAATAATTCTTAAATCAATATCTTACAAGAGAGAGCAGAAAACCTGTTATTTGCTACAATGGCCATAAGCACATTGACAACAAGGTGACTGCCTCTCTTTTATGTTATTGAGTATTGCAGGATAAAACTTCTCTCTTTCTAGAAGAGGACACAAGCAAGTCTCATTATGGCTGTAAAATTGACTTGCAGTAATATTAAAGATGTCCGGAACTTATTTTAAATTAAGTTTGCTATATTAAATATAATGAAGTATTAAAATGAGATTTAATATAGGTGAGAATACATTTTCTAATAGAACTAAGTATCACTTCTAGTTCTGCTCAAAAACACACTTTAATGTTACAGATTTTTTTAGAATTTAAACAACTATTATAGTTAAATCAGTAATATAAATATTTTCGAACATAATTGTATACAAGTATGAACCAAAGAGCTGGGAAAGAACTTAAATACATTTTGAAAATTAAGGCAGAAAAAATTATGGTTTTCAAAATGGCTCCAATATAGATTATAGGATGTACCTAATTTGAGTGAATATTTGAATATATATGGAAACAGATTGTATAAGAATGAAAAGTCAAACTGTATGTTTGGCTTAACAAGTGGAAAGTTAAGAGAAATCTAAATTAGTCTGTAGACTCATGAAAACAAATAAAACAGATCTCTCAACTATTCTGTGGGTAAAATCTAAAATAAATGGGTCACAAATAGGAATGAAACTTTTAGTGTTAGGTGTAGATACCTATTGGCTGTCATAGTTAACTGGGGTTTTTTATATATATAAAACTTTCAGAATTATACATACAGTTATTGCAGGATTTGAGTTGGAGCACTTCCTTAATTTACAGTCTATAGAACTTTGAAATAATTTATTAGAAAATGAAGCTGCTAGAGAATTGGAAAACTACGTAAATATGTAGAGCAGTATATTGGATTACTAGCTGTCTATGATGTAACCAACAACTCAAAACCATCAAGACCAAAACTTTTCCCAAACTGGGGATACTTCTGTGATAAAATCTATTGTTTAATGCTGAGAAATAGTGCTGCATTTTCTTACTTCCCCTTCATTCAGACTGAGGCTTACAGAACTGATATTATTTCTTCCTTCAGTAACACATGGAGCAACTATCATACCTCATACCTATTATTGCCCTGTGCTTTTACATTATATAAATTAATTAATGCATAATTGATATGCTAGTTTGTTTGGGGTTTTTTTCCTAATGGTCTTAAACATTAAAGTATTTGCTGTTGGGAAATGTCCAAAAAACTTAGCCTAGAAATGTAGCATTGCATACTTGTCACATTCAGGTCGTGAGACACTGTGAAAGTACATCACAAAGGGTAAATAGACATGAAGTGATGTGGTGAGAGGAAAATAGATGTGAAGTGATGTGGTGAAGGCTCCAGCCCCAAACTGAAGAACTGATCACAAACAATCAAAGGTTATCTTTGCCTACCTTGATTTTTGTTTACACATGTAATTTCTTATTTTACCTCATAGCTGACAGTTTTGGGACAAACCAGGGTGAACCCTTCTGTCTGATTTTATCTCCAGTGATGTAATTGGACTAGGCTATAAAGGTTTCTTATGAAACTAGCAGCATAAAAATATGAAATTACCTGTATGTGTAATGTCTTGACTAGTTAGCTGGCTTACTTTCAATAGGAAAGATGTAGTGAATTTCATTTTAAATATTGACATGGTATGAAGTCTACCCTAAATCACTGCTCAGATAAAGGAGTTCAGGTCCAAATAGATTGGCTCAAGATGAGCTGCAAAACAAAGTAATAGATACACTTTTTATATTATGTGATTTTTGCTGACTTCACACATTTGTAACGTATTTGAGGCTAAAAACTAGTGGGTGAGAGAAAGCCTGATGAAAACTGACAACTGCTAATTGTATTTGGATATAGAGCAAGTTAGAGATTGGCCTCAGGCTACTTGATTAGCAAGGGCAGTATCATCTTGTACTGATGTTCTAGTTTATAATGCAATAAAGAGACAGTTGCCAATATGGGGTGAGATCATAACACCACTTGTGGACTGCAGACACCATGTCAGAGGCTGAGCTCAGCATGTTTCACCCAGAGACCAGGTCACCCAGCGGGAATCCATCAGTCAGAATGAGTGCCCTGAGCCCCCAGATCTGTACTGCCAGTCTAACCTGGACTAGAAGGGCAGGGACTGAGGCTGTAGGATGTAGTATGTACTATTTAGGATAAACCCACTCGCCTAGACATTGCTATCCATCACTATACTAAAATTGTTTAGTAAAGAAACTCTCGATTATGTCATAATGATGATGTGGTTCTGCTCTCAGAAGCACTGCACCAAATTACCTCATTACAAGAGATAATTGCTCTTTTAATACAAAATGTCATGGTAAAAGTGTTTTCTTGTCCAACTGTTTATGTGTCCTGATTCTTCTCTTCAAGAGATTGGGGAGCATTGGAGTGTGAAAAAAACCACAAACAAGCAAACAAAAAACCTGAAAAAACCAATAAAATCCTGCTTCTGCACCAAAAGAAAAAAAGGATGAAACAATTTGAAATAAAGTACTGAGAGGTAGGTAGTGGACAGAAAGGAATATATTTCCTTATTCTTGCTACACAATTTAAAGCACCAGTCCACATCTAAAACAAAATCGTACAAAAATCTGTTCAATTCTTATCTACTTATTTCCACAGGACTGTGAAAGAGATGTACATGAATGCCCAAGATGTTACAAGTGCAGGATTTTATCTTTCATTTTTAATTGTTAAATCATACAAAGGATGGAGAGTGATGCAGGGAATACTTCTCCATTTCTTAATTTTGTTGGGTTGTTTCATTGTTTATTTTTTTTTTTTTAAATATATTTTATAGTTCTGGAAGCTTTCATTTACTCTATTTAAAAGACAAACCGATGAATTGGTCTTTTTCAAAACCCCACAATGATAACTGAATAATAGGCAAAGGTTTTCTGAAAGAGTTGATAGGATTCTTCAGATGTTCTGAAAAATATTCCTTCCATTCTTGTGTAACTGAATTTATTAAATAGTTCTTAGTCACAAATTGTTCCCTATAACTTCGACGCCAGATGCACTGTTTATTCTAGAAATGCCTGCAGTGTTGCTGGTATATGATGTACATTCCATTAGTGGCTGTTTCCCCCAACAGCTTCTGTGAATTATTTGAGACAGAGTAAAAAATAAATTATTATTGAAGTATATGTTATTATTCAAGACAGTGAATCCTGTTTTCCTGTCTTCCTATGGGAAGCACACTTTGCCTGCTTCACTGGACTTAAAAGAAAAAATTCAGGAAAGCTGCTAAAGCTCTGCAATGACCATATAGTGTATACATGAATCAAATTTGGAATCTATTTCTCAAATATTAATATTTCATATTTTCAGAACTTTTGTTCATATTGATTTTATTCTGTGGTTCCTTAAGCCCCACTCAATTCATCAGTGCACACAGTGTGGACCTTTATACTCCTACACATTTCCTCTGAAGCTAATGAAGAAATCCTGGGTGTAGAAGCCTATTCATAATTTTGTTTTTAAACTTTAATCAAACACACACTTTTGCAGACTACATGCTATGGATCTTTGAAGCCTTCAACCTATGAGTCTAAGAATTCATTTACTAAGAGAAATTTTCACCAAGTTTTCTTTATGATGGAACACAGTGAATGGATAAACAAACAGAAGGGTTCAAATAGGAGATACTGTTGTTTTGTAGTATTAGTTCAGTAATGTCTGCCATGTCCTTATGTACACAGTGTGGCTGGGATTAAGTTAATTTTTTTCATACCAGCTCCTATGATGATGAACTTTGGATTTTTGGCTTAAACTGTGTTGGTAAAATTTCAATAATTTGGCTATTGCTGAGTAGCTCTTGCAAAATCTGCTCTCCTCCCTACTCTGCCCTACTCCCCAGCCAAAGTGAATAAGATGGGGTTGGGCAAGGGGCTGGGAAGGACATAGCTGGGACAGCTGACCCGGATTGGCATTCCATACCAGATATCATGCTCAGCAATTCATGCTCAGGGAAAGGGCAAGAAAGAGGAGTGAGTGAGTACCTGTGTAGGCATTTAAAATAGATTAGTTTAATTTTAAATCTCTAAAATAATTTTTTAAATTAAATTTAGGCAAATTCTCTTTAAAGATGACCCCTTTCTCCTTTATTTTGAATTAAGTATTTTTTAAGAAATCAAAACATTAAACAGGAACTTAGAAACAGTATTTGATTTTCTACATTTTTTCACAATGAGGCTAGTCCTGATTTCTTATTTGAGATAGTGATCTTAAAAATATTCTATTTCATATTTCATATTTCATATTCACTCATTTTTCATAGTTTACAGAAAGGTTTTGACAGTAATTCAAGAAGCAATTACTCAAATAATTGTTTTATGATATATGACTGTGATGAAACATAAAGGTGAAAATCTTTTTCTTTTCTTTATCCTCTGAAGTCCTCAAGACAAAGATGGGACTAAGAGAAAACCATAGCAATCTCAGTGTTTTACATGACAGTGTCAGGCTTTTTACCTGTATGTCTGTCTTCTGTAGCACCTTATAAATGTTAATTATGGTGCCATGTGAAAGGTATTAGCTAATAAAGGCCTCATATAGAGCTGTAGACCATGATCTTTGAGAAATTAATGTTCATATATTTTTATTCTAGCTCATTGTTTTTCTGAAGCAAAAATTTATGATCAGTCACCCAGAGATATGGTAAATTAATTATCATATTTAGAGATATCCTCTCTCTCAGGCCAAAACCAAAAAAAATCTTGGATATCGGTGGAGCTCGTATTCCAGGTATTTAAACTGTATTGTATTCCCTACTTGTACACATTATTTTTGAAAGAAATAAGTCAATGTTTTTCAAAGGAAATTTTTAGGATCTGGAAAGCAGAATTGCAAGATTCTAAAAATGATCATTTGCAACAAAATGGAAAACCATAAAAACAGTCAAAACAATAAACATAGATTTTCCTAGTGTGTCCTCTCCCAAATCAATCAAGTTGGTTTGCAGCTTTGATACCAATTTTATTTTTTGATTACCAGATATTGTCTGAGAACTAAAGAAGTGCAGGGTGGCCTCTGTGCAATACGGAATGATTTGACTTAAACATAACATTGGAGGGGAGGGAAACTTGATTTATTAAGCTTCCTTGTAGGACAAACCTGCAGGGAAAACAGTCGACTAGACAGTTCTAACATACGAGTAGACAGTTGAAAAATGACTTGAAGCTGCTTATGCCAAAAATGTCTTTGGAAACATTGCATTTCAAAAGCCTTTGGCCTAAATACTCCTGGTAAAGTAGACTAGAAACTCCTGGAGTTTTCTATAAACCTGTCTGCATATATGAGTGCCAGTTCATTCAGCTAGCAGGTGGTTTGATCCCCACCTGAGTCACAGAGACTCTGAGATCTGAGCCTTTTCATTGTCCCCTTTCTTTGTCAGTGATCAGCCTAGTAAAAATGTGAACAGAAAGATAGATGTGGAGACGTGTGGCTCAGGTAGAGAGTTATTACTTCCCATTAACCTTTACCTAGAGGATTTCAGATCACAGCAAGAGAACCACCTTCAGTTAAATGTTGACCTAGAATCCCTGTGTTAATAACACTAAGATGAGATAGGGGATTGAAAACAGTTTCCCAGGACTCATGGTCTTACTTTTAACTGTTGAATACCAACCAGTATGTTGTTATTCTAGATACTAAGGGATGGACCAAATTTCCATTACAGTCCTTGGAAAGTTCCTAAATATTTCTGTGGATGTTAATGCATACCAGTAATACATACACTGAATTCCACCAAAAGCAGTCTTCAATGGAGTACCAAATCCCCAACAAAGGGAAAATATTCGCACTTAAAAGTAAATTCTTCTCACAAGCAGGATTCACTCATTAAAACTATCAGATTCTATCAGTCTTATGAAGAGGCCAGAATCAATTTACAGGACATTATTTCTCTATTATATCTAGAGCCGTATTAACAGCACTCACCATAGAACCATAGAATGGTTTGGGTTGGAAGGGATCTTAAAGATCTTCTAATTTCAAGAGGGGATGCCACCCACTAGATCAAATTGCCCAGGGCCCCAGAAAATTTGGCCTTGAACACTTCCAAGGAAGGAGCATTCACACCTTCTCTGGGAAGCGTATTCCAGTGTCTCACCACCCTCACACTAAAGAATTTACTTCTAACACCATTTCTAAGTGTAGCTTATTTTAGTTGAAAACCATTCCCCCTTGTCCACAGACTTAAATTTTAGTTTCAAAAAAATTTGCTTTATGCTGGGGACCATCACCTGGGAACAGAAGAGAAAAAATATCTGGTAAATTGCATCAAGACTATAAGCTAACAACCTCATGGAGTTATAAAAAGAAAAATCTATTTATCCTAGGTTATATCAGAATATTTCCTGTAGTCAAAATCCCTCTTTCTACATGATAAATCTGTAAGAGCTTGCAGAGGTCATTTTCAGGACAGGTTTTCCAACAGTGACTTCTGCTGTGACTATATCTAGATTTCATTTCGTTTCACTAAATGGAATGTTGTGCCAGCAATGTGTCCTTGCTGCAAAGAAGACTGACAGTATCCTGTGCTGCATTAGGAATGTTCAGCAGAACAAGGGTGGTGAAAGAGCTGCACTGGTGAGATGCATCTAGGGTGCTGGGTCCAGGTGTGCACCACTAAGGTACTGACGAGCTGGGAACATCTCTCCCCTGAGGAAAGGCTGGGAGAAGTGGAATTGTTTAGATTGGAGAGGAGAAAGCTCGGGGGGAAGACTCATCAATATATGTCAATATGTGAAGGGAGGGTACCAATAAGACCAAAACAGGCTCTTTTCAGTGGTGGACTGCAACAAGAGGCCATGGGCACAAGCTGAAACACAGGAGGTTCTGTCTGAACATCAGAAAACACTTTTTCATTGTGGGGGTGACTGAGCACTGGCACAGTTTGCCCAGGGAGGTTTGGAGTCTCCACCCTTGGAGATTTTCAAAAGGCATCTGGACATGTTCCTGGCTCTAGGAAACACTGCTGGAGCTGAAAGCCTGGGCCAGATAATCTCCAGAGGTTCCTTCCAGCTTAATAATTATGTGGTTGTATGAGTTCTGTGATCTTAAATGTAGACCCTTGTTTGGAGATCTTTGGGCAGGAACATTTCCTGCTTAATTTTAAACAAATTTCTCTGCCTGGTTTGTTTTAGAGTGGGCCTCTTCATGGCCTCAGTTTATTAACTGAGGCTGATGGCCTAGCTGGAAAGTAAAACTGGCCCTAAAATAATTTCTCATGTTTGAAACTTTTAGCTTCATTGGATATTCTTGTTCTTTTAATGAACAAGCCTTTTTATAAATCTAGCTACACATAATTCAGCTGCAGGCTGTTTTCTTAATTTTATATTTCTAGACAAAATTCACCTGATTAAGCAAAATCCACATTTTCATTGACTGAAATTCTCAAAATGTTGTATTTGCAACAAGCTTTCAAATAAACATCTGTTCAGATGGAAATACCATTTTTTCCTACCATCAAGAACTTGCCTTTCTGCTCTATTTTTTGCTTTGCTCTTTAGAGCGGATACTTTATTCATGAGACCTACAAATATGCTTTAAAGCAATTTGACATTTTGTTTTGAACTCCAGTTCCTTAAACTAGTATTTCTACAACTTTCTAGCAGGCTTTACTATGTTTTCTGAACAAAACTAAAATTATGAAAAATAACTGATCTGTCTAAAATGGACTTTCCCCTAATTTTGTTTCTTTATAATACAGTGATAGAATGATACCCTGCAATACTGCATTTTGTAATTTCTAGGCCTATACCAATCAATGGTACTTTACACCTAAAAATTATTAAATTGCTTATGTTTTTTACTTACATTTTTTCTTTTTTTTTTTTTTTTGGGTGGGGGATGTTGTGCTTTTTTCAAAGTTTTAAAGGCAGGAAAACTTTTCAACTTGTTAAGTAATGATACTGTCAGAGCCTTGTCTTTTCCTTAAGCCTTTGATACAGAAAAAAATGCTTCTTCCATGATACTTTGGAGACTGAAGCACAGTGGTAGTATGTGGTAGTCAGTTATCTGAGCGATATGGGGATAACCAGAGTTTATGCCCCATCCTGTTATTGCCAATCCCCCCGTTTGGCTTCCCTGGTTGGCTGTCGGCCTTGGCCTTTCACCACTCCCCCAGAGCTTCCCTGTTGGTCCCCATCCCCCTAATCCCACCTCCTGGGAGCCTGGGAAAACCCAGCATTCTCTTTGTTTCTTGGTATTTGCTTGGAGATTCTGAAGGGCACAGATGAATAAACCCATGCTCTGCTAGGATGAAAGCAATGCCCTTCCCGACTCTTTGCTACTGACATATTACTGACCCTGCCTGAGCTCTGTGGGGGCACGTGGGACCCCTTGGAGCCAGGTCCAAAAGGGACAAAAGTAATATTAGTAAGGGAGAGAATCAAAGTCCTGTGTTGTAAAAGTAGAAACATTTTGAGCAATTTATCTGCTTCATTTTCCTTTCATATGAGGAAGTCAACATTTCTTGTAAGTTGATTAATTTATATTGCAGTTTAAGGAAAAAAAAAATCCATAAGTTGTTCCATCAGCCTAACTTTTTGTTTAATTTTGCACTTAGCAATAAGATTGCTTCTCCAAAGGGATTCCTGTAAAGGTACTTACCTACTGTGTATGGCCTCTTTACAGAAGTGCAGTGCACATTTTTTCACACAAAATTTCCTGTTGTGATGGTTTTTAGCCCAGATTTTCCTTTAGGACATTGTCATGTTGAAATATAAATAACTTTCAACCATTTTGTTGCTTCTAGTTGCAGCTTTGTTATAAAATGCAATCTTCACTAAAACGGTGAGGTTTTTCAATAGGAAAATAGAAAAATTGTCCTTCTGTCCAATTTTATGCAAGTCTACTACTTATTTATGCTTGTTTGTTTGTTTTTTAAGTTATGAGCTACAAAAATATATCAAATAATTTATTATCTATTAAGAAAGGATACTGGGAAATAATGGAAACTACAATTCTCTTTTTTTCAGTAAATAGTTTTAGAAAAGCCATTCTGGTGTGGGATTGTGGATAGAAAACTATAAAGCTCTGTAGATTAATCTCTGCAGATTAATTTTTTAAAATTTTGCTTTTTTTCACTGTTTATATAAATAACAAACTAGCCTTACCGTGATAAAAGAAAAACAAAAGCAAGAACAAAAGGCCATCTATAAAGTCGAAAATGAACAGCTGAAGAGTAACATTTACAGAAACACTGCAAAATCTCTTCCTGGTTGCTATTTATGCCTATTGCTGCATCTCAGCCTAGCCTAGCCTAGCCTCTGTCTTTATACCCTGCAATTTCAAAGGTCCTAAAGAAGTTTGGTTTAGCATGTGTATATAGTTCTCTTAACTGTGTGAGTAGCTAGGCATATGTTGTTGTAGGCCATTTGGTTACTTTCACTCTTGAAAGGAACTGATTAGTCCATTAATCATTTTAAAATTGCAGTTGAAAGCTTTCTTGCTGCTTAGAGAATAGACTTTTCTGAACTGCTTTGAGAATAGTCTTCATAAAGAAATTCAGCTTAAAGTTAAATATAGATGATATTCCTGTATCTGGAAGAGGAAAAATGGATTCAGTAGAAAAGGAAGTCTCCTTCCAGCCAGTGTAACAGAACCATATGAGCTGGTGTTTAGGAATTCCTTTGTGATGGTGAAATTTGCATTCTATTTATGGAAATGATAGTATCCTATTCATTCTCATTTTATCCTAATGCTGTCTATGCATTATACAAGATGTTATTTTAAATGAGTGTCAGAATCAGAAGGGTACAGTTACACACATATATTCTTTCCTGTGCTCTATGAATCTAGATTCTTTTCCTTATATAACACTGCAAAGCTTTACAGGAGGAAAATGGAGAATGATTTTTTCCTATCCTATTTAAAAAGTATATTTATACTCCTGGCAATTATCTGGAAAAGTACATATTTTGTGTTGGAATACTCTTTGGCAGATACAAAAGCTTTAATCTCTATTTTTATATAATTCAATTATACAAAAGGCTGTAAATATAGAAGTATTCTAGAAGTACTCCTGTGTAGTCATCTGCCTCTGTGAGGAGCCCATGTGTGTAGAAATGAATCTCCTTGAGGCCCAGTTTTCAGTTGTCTTAACATTCTTATGAATATTTTGACTCTACAGAGTCAAAGTGCCTTCCCTGGCTTGGGCTCTATTTTAAGGCCAGATTTTCAGCTCTAGATTGATTTAGATTTTCTTCTCTCTCTTCTTTTGAAGAAGATATGTTTTCTATTTCTGGCAGTGGTAGATTTACTATTACAAGCAGCATAAAAGCGAAATGGTCAGCGTTATAATACCAGTCCCTAAACACTATGTTCATAATATTACCTTAGTAAGAAGTGTTAGTTACTCCCACTTAGTTAACATAGTTTTCACACAATGGCTATTATGGTTTGTTCCCATTATCAGATAGTATCCATTAAGGATTATGAATACAAACAAGGGTCTTTGAACATTTTTGGAACATGTGTTTCAAACTGATCATGTTCTTACATACTGGGGCCTGAATATAGTTCCTTATCTTGTTAGGTGTCCTTGGCTGCAGGTTCTTTAGGATGGTTAATTTATCATTTTCATTTTCAGGGAAGATGTGCATTTACTTCTGTGTAGCACCACTCATGAATAGGTGACTGCTAAATTAGAGTGTAAAGCTAACATAAAACAGAAGTTGAAATTGTGATGCATGAAAAAAGCCTGCAGCTTGGCCACTGAATTTATGGGATTGTACCAGAAATGCGAAGATTTGAGGGAATTCTTATGCTTTATTTCCTTTAGATTTTATAGAACCATCATGACCCAGGGAACCTTCCTCCAGTAATTGCTCTTAAAGTCACTTCATGAAATCACTTCTCTTCTGTTCAACAGCTGTGGGTCAGGACCGAGTTATTTCTGAAAGTCTGACAGGCTTTGAAATACAGTTTGCAGTGTGTGAATCCAGCATGAAGTGGGAGTGAATTACAAACTTCTGAGTATCCCAAAGTACCAGATAAATTTTTTTGTGAACATAGCATGATAATTACTCACCTGTAACTGTTGAAGTTCTTATTACTGCAGAGCTTGAACATGTGAGGCTGTATTTATTCTAGCTAAGATGGAGTTAATTTTTTTTCCACAGCAGCCCTCATGGCTCTGTGCTCTGTATTGGTACCTAGAAAGGTGTCAGTAGCACAACAGTGTTTTGGGTACTGCTGAGCTGTGCTCCCACAGCATCAGTGCGGTCTCTCCAACACTCCACCTCCTACCAGTAGAGTTCAGGGAGATATCATTGACCCAAACAGACGAAAAGATATATTCCATACCATGTAATGTCTGTTCAGACATAAAGGTTAAGAATAAAGAGGAGGAAGGAAATAATTCATTATTACAACATTTGTCTTCTAGAGCAACTGCTATGTATGCTAAGCCCTGCTTCCCTGGAAGGGTCTGGACATTGTTTGATGATGGAAAGTAGAGAATAAAATTTTATTTTTTTTTTCTTTGCTTTGAGCATGCAATATTTCTTTTACTTTACGAAACTGCCTTTATCTTGATCCACAAGTAGATTTTTCATCTTCTTTTCTTCTTCCTTGTCCTGCTGAGGACCAGAGTGCTAGAGCAGCATGGTAGGCAACTGACTTTTATCAAGGCCAACCCATCACAGAACCTCAGAAAACACTTCTAAGATACAAATTCAGAGCCTTTAGTTAGAGAACTACTAACTGGATAAGCTGTCCACAAGATGATACGGTGGGTTAAATGTTAGAAAATATGTTCTACAAACTTATAAACTAGCAAGAATTCTGTAGTCTATCTTTGAAAACTGAGAATAAAATACCGGGCAGGAACCAGTGTTAGCTAGAAATAACAAGCTTTGTTCAACTTTGCAAGGCTTGAAGGCTTTGCCAGTTTTGTCTGTTTTGGTCTTAGTCTGTGTGAATAAAATTAGCTTGTTTAACCATATAATCGGTTTTCTAATGAAGTTAATTATTACTCAATTTCTTAGTTTTAATTTAGATTTATATAATCATGCAGCATATTTCTTCTATAGATGGTAGTAGAAAGTAATTATCCTATATAGAAGGAAATACTTGTCACACTAACAGTATAAATATAAATACAGATATCATAGAACAGCAGCAGTCTTGAAAGGGACACAGTGTAAAAGGGTGCAGACCTATGATAAGGAAACAAAGGCATAGGATTATAAAGGGGATCCTGTAGCTATAAATAACTCACCAGTGGTCATTTAAGAAAAAGTGATTGCTGAGCAAGAGCAATTTTTGAGATCAATAAGGAAAATTTAAAAAATTATCCAATATATGTAAGATATTTGGCTATAAAGTAGAATTTCAATCCAGAAAAGCAAAGTGCAAAGTGTTTAATACTATTTTTTTAATTTTCTTCTTGTTCTATAAAACCTAAATGTGGGCCAATAATCGTTGATTAGTCTTAAGGTTTCAAGAAAGAATTTGCTTTGCATATGAAAGCGTGTTTCCTGTTTTTCTCAGTTCCTGCCAAACATTGCACTTAACTGATTTCAACAGAGCTGTGTTGCTTTGTAGCAATTAGAAAAGTGGTTTATGTTAGAACTCTTCCAGTGTTTTCACTGTCAGGAGCTGATTTCTGTTGTCAACAATGTGATGTGCTCTATCAATTCAGTATCTTGGGATCTTCTCTCTGAAAATAGAAAGAACCATTTTCCCCTCACTTCAGCTTTTCTTAAAGGAGAAGTAGAGATCTTTATCATTGCATATTTGATTGGACAAATGTAAAATTGTTGTCCTCCAGTACACAGAGAGTATATTACCATACTAGTAACAAGTCCACAAAGGCTCAGAATTTTAACTGCTTTGTCTGAACTTGCCCTACCTGGAACAGTTTTGGAAGTCTCTATAGTTGCTAAAATGTTAACAGTGTATTATATAATTTATTTTGGGTTTAGCTTAGCAATAATTTCTTAGTGTAACACCTACTGTTATTTTTTTTTTTTGTTGGTTCTTGTAGTTTATAGCTACTAATTCTGTTCTATTAATATTATGACTGAGAGAGATAGTAATAAGCAGCACTTATTCTGGGGAAAATTAATTATCTATGACTCTAGAGTAATAGTGTAAGGATATACAGTCTGGATGTCTGCACAAAATATAACAGCAGAGTCCCCAGGGTTTTAAAATAATCATCAGTGGTCAACTACTAGGCATTGAAGAAATGCTACCTTGGAAGTTGGGTGGGACCAGTTTTAGAGACAGCAAAAGAAACAATGTCCAATGTTTCTATTACATAGAAATCATAGATTATGGACTAATAAAGAAAAGGGGAGCTTTAGAGCATATATGAACTTCAACAGACAGTGAAGTGAGAATGACATCATTTCCCCTCTAGTAAAGAACTTGGGGATATAAATGACTTGTCATTTGCAGGTGTGTATTGGGTTCTTTGTTTATTTGATTGGGATTGTTTTGGTTTGGGTTTTGCTGGTTTTTTTTTCTTTTGTTCAACAAAAATGGAAAGGTAATAATAACACCAAAAAAACAGGCAGATACTATTCAGTTAGATCAGTTTTAACTGTGTCTTGAGAGGGAATGACCAGTAATTGGAATCACTGGTCTATAATTGTTGCTATCACTGTAACTGTACTAACAAAAATTCTTCTTTTATTTTAACTCTTTTATTAGAATGTCAATAAATACTTGGGTTTCTATGTGTTTCTCTAACCCACACAAATTTTATGATGTAGTTGGTCTGGTACTGAACCTTCAGGTTTGGTTCTAGTTTGGATATAACTATGCGGTGCACTACCTGATACTAGATGAAATTGTGCAGAAGCCAAGTTGATAATGATATGAAGGGGAAAATAGAGGTGACAGAACTATATAAGAGATTTAGGTTATCTCTTTCTGATTTCTTTCTCACAAACAGTGCAGATTTAAATCTGCTGACACTTGTAACCTTTTCCTTATTATCATATATTCACATTAAAGTATATACAATATATTGCTATGGTAGAATGGTAAGTAATTTCTCTGATAATAATATCCATAGAGGCTCTGATTTAATTAACATGAAGCACTGGACATAAAACCCACAGGTAATTAGAGACCTGTCTGTGTGACCTCAGTGCCTAAGAAGACTACACAACAGGTTATCTTGACTGCAGTTCTATGACACATACAGGACAACCAGGGAATCAGGGTCAGCCAGCATGGGTTAAGGAAAGGCATGACCAGCTGACCAACCTAGTGGATGCGGGAAAGGCTGTGGCTGTTCTCTACCTGGACTTCAGTAAGCCTTTGATATTGTCTCCCATTGCATTCCCCTGGAAAAGCTGGCAGCCCATGATTTGCACAGGTGCTCTTTTGGACTGGTAAAACCTTACTTGATGGCTGCCCCAGAGGCTGGTGGTGATTGTACTACATCCAGTTGGTGGCTAGTAACTGCTGGGGTCTCCCATGGCTCAGTCCTGGAGCTGGTGTTGTTTAATACCTTTATCAAAGATCTGGTTGAGGGCATCAAGTGCACCCTCAGTAAGCTCACACACAGTGCTAAGTTGGGTGGGAGTGTTGGGTAGGAGGGCTCTGCAGAGGGATCTCGACAGGCTGGATCAATGGGCCAAGGCTTGTGAGGTTCAGTAAGGTGAAGTGCCCTGTCTTGGGTCACAACTCCCTGCAGTACTACAGGCTTGGGGAAGAGCAGTTTGAGAAGTCTTCAGCAGAAAAGGACCTGGGGGTGCTGGTCAACAGCTGGCTGAACATTAGTCAATGTGTACCCAGGTGGCCAAGAGGGCCAATGGCATCCTGGCTTGTGTCAAAAATAATGCAGCCATCAGGAACAGGGAACTGATTAGTTCCTCTTTAGTTGGCACTGGTGAGGCCACATCTTCTACCTTGTGTCCAGTTCTGGGTTCCTCACTACAAGAAGGACACTGAGGTGCTGGATAGTGCCCAGAGAAGAGCAAAAGATCTGGGGAGTGTCTAGAGAATGAGTCATATGGGGAGCAGCTAAGGGAGCTGGGGCTGTTTAGCCTGAACAAAAAGAGGCTCAGGGGAGACCTTCTCACTTTCTACAACTACCAGAAAGGAGGTTGCAGCCAGGTGGGGGTCAGCCTCTTTTCTCAGGCAGCTAGTGATGGGACAAGAGGAAATGGCCACAAGCATTGACAGGAGAGGTTCAGGTTGGGCATTCTGAAGAATTTCTCCACTGATGGGTTGTCAAGAATTAGGACAGGCTACCCAGGGAAGTGGTAGAATCACCATGCCTGGCAGTGTTTAAAAATTACTGTTACTTGGCACTTAGTGCTATGATTTAGTTGACATGGTGGTGTTTGGTGAAAGATCTTGGAGGTCTTTTCCAACCTTTCTGATTCTATTATAGACTATATATTTATTTGCAGCTGTAACAGTTGCTTAGAAGACATTTAAACTTTAAAAATGTGGTCCTGTATACTACTAATTCTAAGTTACTCTAACATGTAGATGGTGCAAGATAAAGCTTTTAACATTCAGCATGTTCAGAAAATGATTTTATTTTTCTTTTGCACAGAGATATTGTTTTTCAAAAACAGCATAAGAAGAAACTCTTTCAGAAAGTACAATTATCACACAAATACATGGTAATAAATTATCTATGTGAGCCTTTGAGAGAAAGTGAAAGCTCTGAAATAAAGTGTATCAACTTAGCCAAATGAGTAATTTTTGAATAATATTCAACAGTAGATTTACATTAAATGCTACGCTGCTTCACTGTATGTCAAAGTCTTGTCTTTGTTCAGATTTTAGATATTTTGAAAAGTTTAGAGGCTTTGTCTAAGCTTTGCTATAACTGACAACTGAGATGAAATAGAAGAGATGAACAGTTTTCATATGCAATGGGCAGAACTGCTGAATACTGGGGTTTTTTTTCTGAGAAGAATGGATTGGCAGCAGAATGAGAAAGGAACTAGAGGGATCTATACATTGCAGGCAGAGAAAGGACTCATGGCTATAGAATATAATGAAAATACAAAACATCTTTATTAGATCTTACAGGCATTGCAATTATTAAAATTCTTCATAAGTTGCAATATCATTTTTCTAATCTTATTCAGAATATTGCTTAATAAGTGAATTTGCTTACTTGGATTATATCTATTATATCTATTCTTTGGTAAAATTTGAAAATATAGCACCAGCTACAAGAAGCAGTATAGCCATATTACTGAGTTGTGTTGTTCCAGCTGATTACTGGGAGACACAGCAAGTGAATCCAATGAAATGCCTGCTCTCTACCTCTGCTGTTATGGTATAAGATCTTTTCTTGGAATGGTGTTCCATTGAACAGATGCAGCAGTTCATGACTCTTTAGAAGCATCAGAACTTGTTGCTGAATGAGGGTTGAAGTCACAGCTTTGTTTTGTTTGAATCCTGTGTGGTGACTATAAATACTGAATACAAGGTAAATATTGGCTTATCCTTTAATTACTGAAGCAAGGAGGAGGATGGAAGAAGCAGCAATTTATTGCCCTGCTTAAATGTTGGGCTTTGTACAGCTTTATCCAGTCCCTTCTGTACATGGTGTTTGATTAGCATTGTAACTTCACAGTGTTGGTTTTTGAAATACACTGTTTCTAAATATCACCTTAAAGCATTGTACTGCATGATTCTTCTGCTTTGTCAGACAAATATTTTGTGATCTAAAGACAGACACTGCTGGGAAGGCTGGTATAGCTCCATCAGCTTCCATTTCACTGGGCTCAGTGATCATCTAATATCACTTTAAATCTGGAAAGAGACTAACTCAGGTGGGAAGGGAATCCTTAGCAATCCAGTCTTATAACTAGTAGCATGGATTGGAAACCTACGTTAATAAAGGATATTGTACATATAAACATTGATTTATTGACCTCTGAAAGATTTAATTCTTTTTCAGTTCTTTCTTTCAGATGCAGCTTAAGTCTTTAGTAGGCTTATCAAGTTTCATAATTTTTATTCTGCAAAGAGAAGATGCATAACAACAGTGTTCATAAAATACTTCTGAGACTGACAGAATGTGTTGCAATGCAGTCTCTCACCTGAATGTCTAATAAGCACATCCTAAAAACGTCAAAATCTTACACTGAAGATTGGAATAGCTTCAGGCAACCTGCAGCATTTTGGGAAAAGCCATAGAGAGATAGATGGAAGTAGTTGCATGTAATTAAAACTTACAAAATTAAATAATTAAATAGTAAACTTAGTTAAATAATAAATGTATTATTTTGAATCTATTAAGTATCACAATTAAAATGTCTGTATTCTTGTATTTATTTATTATATTTATATAATACAGTACATTTCAGAGATTAAAAAAACCAAACAACTACTACCAAAAGCAAAACAAAAAAAAAAACTAAACCAGCCCCACAACACGTTGAAAATTACAACTTTTTTATTTATTTTGTGATAATACATGCTTACCAGAAACAGAGATTTCAAAGAGTTGTTCTTCCTTTTTTTTTTTTTTTTATTTCTCATACAGATGTGGAAATATAGGCTAATGTATTTTGCTTTCTTGTATCTTGTCTTTTTCATGTTCTAAAAATACTGAAATAAAGGATCTGTATGTGAGGCATTGAATTAAAGATAATTGCGAGCCTTTAAAACCTGTGATAATAAGCAGAGGGGAACAAAAATGATCAAAAGATATGAAAATCACCATCAAGTAACAAAAATAACTTTGCACATTTAGTATTTAATATCAACAAGCTTTCAAATGAGATGATAAAAAATTATCTGTTTGTTGGAGAAACTAAAAAAAACCCATAACAGATAAAAATTACCTGGCAAAAATTAAAAAAAAAATAACATGAAACTTCAACAGTCATAGTAGGGATGTTAGAGTTCCCGCAGGAGTTCTTTATGTTTTGGGGGGGTTTTGTACATGTAGGATTAATAGATTTTAATTGGAGGAGAAAGGGGAAAACAGACTGGAGTAAAACACTTATTCACATTAAATATTGTTTCAGTATAATTACTATATGTTTTATCCAAAACAGAATTAGTCCATTATGGACAAAAACACAGCATTCTTGTAGGGTTTGTGGGAGGATAAAATAACTGTGGCAAGCTCCATACCTGTGTTGAAGGTCATTATGACCATTTTAGTAGCCACAATTTTAACTGTTGAGCTTGTGTATGGTGGCTGAAGGAAAAGATGTAATGACTACAGCCATTAGTAGTAAAACCCATGACAAAGCATGATCCTAGACATTGAAACTCAAATGTTTTATTCAAAATATTACAACATTCATCATATGGCTTTGGCTCACAGCTCTCCCTCAAGTTAATTCCTGGCAGGATTAAAGGTTTAGAATGGCTAAAATATCTTTCCTGTTTACAAAAGCCTGGGGAGTGGGTCATTAGTCTCCTAGTACACCTGCCAGTAACAAGGGAATAGTTGAATTCCTATTGATTTATAGTGCTCCCTACTGCTTTAATTCAAAGTCCATGTACACAATATATAGCCATAGATCCCATTCTGTTAATTACCATGGCAGGAATTTATCTCATCCACTTTTAGATACCAAAGAGTTCTTCAGTCCATATACAATCTATAGTCAACAAATCAGCCACCCTAGACTGTAACACCCTAAAGTCAACGAATCACACCCTAGAGAGTATAATGTGGTGGTGGACTTGATTTGCCTGTGCAGGTCTACTGCCCTAATTATTGTCAGCATTAGTTGTGCAGAAATATCTACACACTGCTATCTAAAACTGTAGTTCAGTTTCAGTTGAGGACATAATGAGGATCCTTTCTTGCCTGAAATCAGTCCAAAACAAACAAACAAACAAAAAAAAATCAATAAATTTGAATTTAGGAAGTTAACTCAAGAGTACAGAAAATTAATTTGAAATGTGCTGGATCAGGAAGAGATTCATGCATATGAATCACTGTACTTAGACAAAAGGCTGTCTTATACATAGGAGTTTTTGAATGACAGTTAACGGAACAAATCAGGTAATATTGATTTTTGGGAACAAAATATGCTTTTCTACTCACTGTGTTTCCTTTTTTTTTTTCATTTTTTCAGTTTAAATACTTCATAAGGAAGTTATGTCAATCTGTTAGGGATTTATGCAAATGTAAGTGTGATTCAAAAATCACATTTTCACAACTTCTCTGTATTTGTTAATGTGTTTGCAAACAACCTACTTAACAGGGAAATTATAAGTATGATCTTTAATAAACAAACAAACACCTAACTCTTGCAGCTGTGATGCACTGTCTCCTAGGGTTACAGTTTCACATTGAGCAAGTAAGAAGAATTAGGAAAAAAAAACCTCATACAGCTCTCCTTCAAATTTTCAAGGCTTTTCAGCGTGTCTTCCCTCATTCTCTTTCCTTTGGCTTATGTTCATTTTCGGTCCTTTGTCTCACTTGCTATGAATAACATGTTTTGAGGTAAAAACTGTTAAGGAGACTCTGATCCAGGTGTCCTTATGAGTTGGTTGTGAATTCAGATCAAATGCAATGTCAATGAGATACTTCAAAACAGGAAGCCTAGAAACATAGAATATCTTTTTTTTTTTTTTTTTTTTTTTTTTCCCCAGCATTTC
>VXAC01006224.1:415170-447253 GCA_013399225.1 Rhipidura dahli
TTTTTTTTTTTGCGAAAGGAAGCATGTATTTCATACAAAAAGGGAAAACAGACAATTACCAAAACCAGGAAATTACTTCCAGGTTAGGGCAAATAAATCTTTTAAATTTCCCTTTTAGTGTACACTAGAGACAGAGACCATCTCCAATGAGATGAAGGCATATGCCTAAATTTGTTGTTTTCTATGATTATAAGGGTAAAGAGAGGTAGATGGAGTCCTGCTCTTTGTTTCCCCATAAAAACTAATATTCTTATGCAAACTCATATCAACTCCTCCTTTTATGAGAGAAGTATTTTATCCAAATAAAAACCATTTTATTAAATCACAAATATTCATCAAAGACTGACTCCTTTTTTAGTAAGTGACGCAGAATGATTTCTTTCCTTTGGACATATGGCTACATTTGCTTTACCAGACCAAACTTATCAAAGAATCAGTCTGTTTCATATGATTGGTGTAGTTACCATTTTCTTATCAATTAACAATGTGGTTTTCTGTAGAAAAGTTTTTGGTTATGGAGGCTGCTGATAAAAACCTTGAAACATGTTTGGCTTAGTAACTATCCTGGTGAAATGCTACTAGCAACTTCTTTGTTTCATTGGCATCTTTTATAGACAGCTATTTCCTGAATTATTTTGGTTTGTCTGCTTTTAATGTACATGCCATTTGTCATCAGAGCCTGATGATTTCATCTTTCAGGCATCACAATATTAAAAACAGCCTTGAGACTGGATTTGTTGTAAGACAGATCACTAAAAGCAAATGGGTGGGATTCTCTGGAAATTATGAGATTTGGACAAAAAGTGTGAAACTAAGTATATCCTACTGCTTTCATCATGTTTACACTGGATTTTTTCATAGTTGGTCATACTCACTTTGAGCTACTTTATACTCGACACTAAAACAAAATAAAAGGCCAGTTTACTATTCCAAGCAGTGCAGTGTGTAAAATTATCTTTAAATTTATTAGAAAATACAATGTAATGTATTAGAAAAAATACATTAAAATACAATAAATGTATTAGAAAATGCAGTGTAATGGACTCATTAGATATACTACTTCTTGGCAGATGATATTTCACTAGTGATAACATCAGCACTGAATTTAACAATAAATTTCTTACATAATATTTTGACTGTAAATTTACATAGTAGCTTGTACATTTATGTAGTAGCAAAGCATGTTATATTTTTTTTAATTAGCTTTTTTTTATACAATGAGGCTAAACTAAAGTTCAATGGAAGCCTTTACCATTGCTTTCAGAGACTTTAGGCAACACTTAAATGATATGATAAAAGTAGTTAAAAGAAGAAAAATATATTTAATACAATGCCTTGACTGTTTTAAGGAATATTGGTAACATAAGACAAAAAATCATGGAGAAATAAAAATGGGCAGGTAAGATTAAAGTGTGGAAAACTTCTGGAACAGGAGTTAACTCTGCAGACTCAGCTCAAGTAATAAATGTAGAAAGAGAGAGGGAACATTTGAAGAGGAATTTGGAAAGCTGTGGATTGAAAGTGTCAGGTTTTTTCATTTCTGGTGATCTGTAACATGGTGGAGAAAGACTGCAGAAAATAATGTTATACTTCTGTGTCATCAAGATGGTAGTGAGGTTCTCAAATAGCATTAGTGATTTTTGTAATAATGCTTAAAGCCTGCAAGTCTGTTCTTTTCATTGTACCTATATCATGGCTAGAGTAAATATCAGCAAGAAAAGCAACACAATTCTATAGTGTGAACCTGATTACTAAAGAAAACATTTCCTTCATGCCACAGTAGTACTTCAAAAGTAGTACACTGCAGTTTAGACTTGTCCATAGTGTGTCATTATATGAAAGTCTGCCCTGCTATTCATTGGTGCCACGAAATAGGTCAATATTTATGAAGGAGTCAAGTACTTAGCATAAGAAGGAAGCAATTCTTTCCATCATCAAAGATAATCACTGAGTGATTAGCAGATTTTGTTAACCATATTATCATAAAAGAAAATTATGGAATACATATTTTGTAACAAGTGTAATAGATAATATGTATATAATTTCAGGAAGAACTATATTAAAGGAAAAAACCAAACATCTGTGTGTTAAATTTTCTTGCTGGATTTGTGTAATAAAACCTTAAATGTCTTTGTCCTTGAAGAGACCTGATTCAGCATCAGTCTCCCGTATGTCATCATTTATATGTACAGATCTAATCAGAACTTACATATTTAATAAAATATCATAGTGACAGGTTACTTACAATGTGGTACAACCAGCAGTATCAATACTTGGCTAGGTATCTACTATCCAACATGCAGAAAAGTATTGATGTTGATTTCTTTTTCCTTTGTATTCCTCTCAGTTTTAAGAGATGTTTATCATTTTCCCTTCAAATTAAAAAAAAAAATTAAAATCTAGTTCAAACAAGATGATGCAGAACATTTACAGATCAGTGTATATGTGGTAATTTTGGCAGACTGAGACATTTTAGGATGAAAACCATGGAGTCCACCTTGATATCTTAGATATCTAGTAACATAAAACTTGGCATTAATGAACTTGATAGGTCATGATATCGTTTCTCCTGTATGTGGTAATTTTATTTTTACATGTAACATTTTCTATAACCTGTAATAGATCTGTATGAGAAAAGAGGTTTCAGCTGAAGCATTATTTTATTTGATCATTTAATCCTACTGCTCTAAGTGAGGACTTTTCTGTGCAATTAACATACATCCTCCACTGATGCAATTATAGACAGCAAAAATTCCTAAATGTATAACTTTCACATTCATCTCATGGAACTGTAATGATAGAGAACTTACTTCAGATAATCCATAGGCTTGTGAAAGTATTTTCTCCACAGTTTCATTATTGTCTGAAGATCTATCAAAAAGCAGTTGAAAACAAAGGAAAATAAAGAGTCTTTGAGTATTTTGTACTTTGTATTTCTTAGCCCATATAGACTTTTGTTGCTTTTCTTTCAAAAGTTATTCATTACTCTTCAGTTAAGGTTCTAGCTGTGTTGATAATCTATTTCAAGTTAAAAGGTTCTGAATTCTTATGTAACCATAGTGGAAAAAAAAGATATTTTAGAAATAATTAAGGAAAATAACAATCCCTCTAGGGCATATCCATTGCTCATGTTAATTAATTTAAAAGGCTAATATTATATCTCTATCCTGATCTACTGACAGGACAGAAAACAAAGAGCCGCAGTTACACCAGACTCATGTTGAGTAACAGTTGCTTGGGTGACAGCCATACTTGTGTTCAATGCATCACGAGGGATATCCTCACACTTAGCAAAGCAAGTAATAACCTGAAATGCTTCTTGGTTGAAATTATATATTGTGGTTTATATTTTTATATTTATTTATCTGGAAAAATGTAAGTAATAGCTTTTATAAATATGGGGGAAAATTCTAGTTTATTGTACATAACTGTTCTGTGAAAGACTATAAGAAGAATCAAAAATGGGAATGAGATCAGATTCCTTCTGCTAAAACTAAAGAAACAGATTATTATCTAAATTCTGAGAAGTTGGAAAAAACTGTGTAGTTCATATATAACCTTTCTTGCTATAGGTCTTATTACATATCCTACTAGCAAGAGCACTTTATAAATGGAGGTTCAAAAGTAACCTTATTAGTCTTGGTTTTGAACTCTCTATTTCTGCATAAGAATGCTGTTAGATGCTGCCCATTGTCTCATCTTGGGAAACTGCTTGTCCCATAAATGTACATCTGAAGTGGAATCAGAACAAGTGATCATTCCCAGAATTTACTATTGAAGGTGAGTTTGCAAGTGTTGAAAACAGATGTATGAGTGACATGGCAGAGTAATCTTGATAAGGAAAGTGATGTATAACATACACAGCAGAATGCACTAAGAAATCTATGTGTATGTGTGTGTAATATGACCCCAATTCCATTTTTCAGTGGCTTTTCCTGCTGGAGAATTTCTTCTCCTCCCCCATCCTTTTGCAAAGGAAACTGTTCTCCTGCAGTGCTTGAGATGAGAATCAAAGTTTATAATCTGATGGAAAAGTGGAGAAATTTTTAACCTGTAGATCATCTGTAAGTTATACTCTGTTATAAGTTACTCTTTTCACTGATAGCAAATGCAATTTAGTCTGTCTAGAGCTTTTATTTTCCTCCAAACTTGTATTAAATATTAAATGAATGCAGCCATATAGCTACTGTAAATGATTAAACCTACTATAGTAATTCAAACATCTTATTTTTTCCATCTGAATAAAATCCTAATTCTAAAGACTGCTGATGATAAATCATGATATATTTGCATTTCAAAACAACAATAATGACAGCAGTGAAAAATATTTCACAATTCATTTTTTTTGTAAAACCAGATATGGCTTTAATCTTTATTATAATGTCACCTGCTGCTGCCAATATGCTTAAACATCTTTCATAGTTTTCCCACATCCTCAAAAATTGTTATTCTTGTGTATATCACCTGTAAAAATCATTCCCAGCTTTACAGGGGTGTGAAATCCTGTGCAAAGCAGAACGTATTTTCTTAACCTGTTTACTAAAAATTTTATTTAATCTGTCTGTTTTTAATAACCTTCTGAACCAGTTGGTTAATTTCAACTAATACCAAATAAAATTACAACCAAAGCTGCTATAAAATGACCACTTGCATATAAAGACCCAAGTTAGGCATCCCTGAAAGGGAGAGGGCAGAAATCTGTTTGCACACTTTGCTCAGGATCAGCTGTCTGTCCAAAGGCAGACACATTCTCATCATATGATTATTTGGAATTTGACTGCAGACTAGCATTGATGCTGCTGTTTGTTGCTTAGGATGAATATTGCTGAAATATGTCACTACTTGTGGAAGGGGAGGGAAAAGGCTTTGACAGAACAGCTGGCTAGGTGACAAAGTACCTGAAGTCATAGGTACTGCTTTCACCATTCAGAAGCAGTTTGGGGGTTTTTTTCTGCTTTATATTGACCATTTTAAGTTGGGGTAGAATAAAGGAAAGATTTATATAAAGGAATTCCTTTCTTTGAATGTTTTTATTCTGAAAACAAAACAAAAAACCCTCTTGAACAAAAGGTGGAGTTTGTAACTACAGGAAAAAAACACATAAAAAGTTCAATAACTAAATGTGAATTGGACACTTCTGAAAGAGATGAGGGATCAAGCTCCTCACATTCCTAAGTTCAGTAAAATTATTGCCAGTTTTTCGAGGAATATATGATTATTCCTTTAGCCAGAACATTCTGAAACAGCTGCATAGTGTCATGCAGCTCAGATTCCTCTTCTCTGTCCCAACCAGGGTAAATCATGCTTATACACATTTATCACAGTCCCACACAGACAACAGACCATATAACTCATCAGGATATGCAAATATAGGCTCAAGGGCTCTGTCAAGCTACCCACAGGATTTCTGCCAGAGCTGGCTAACACCTGACCTACTGAGATGGCACGTAGGTACAACTGACTCCAGGTGAGCATGTACACCATGAGCACCTCCACCCCGTGCAGAGGCAGCTACAGTGACAGTCTCTGGGGCTTCTAGTTGTGAAAAATAATTTGTTTAAACAAGCAAATGCCAGCAAATGCCGTTTAGGATTACAGATGCTGTTAATATCCATAGTTAAGCCAAAATAAGCTCAGTTTGAATGATGATTGAAAACTGATCCATGAAGTCAGCATAAAATATGTGATACTTAGTTTGTGAACCCAAATGAAATCCATGGGTTTGTTGCTGAAAAGTACAGTTTAGCCTTGTGAAAAAAAAAAAAAAATGTTGCTTTTGAGCAACATTTTATTTTGGTATATCTTAAAAGTTCAATCTGTTAGAAGCTCAAGTAGTTAGGTAAAGACCCATTTGTTCCCCTCAACTCTCAATCAAAAAAATCTACCTAAATTTTACTTTAGGCACTGGATCGTGTTTTTAAGGTCCATTTGTTTTCCACATCCCTCATCTTACTTTGCACATATATAGATGAACAGATATCCCTAGAACTGTTATGAGTTCACATACAGTCACAATTTGTAAATGAAATAACTTCTCATCTAAAGCTGATAAATATTTTCCAGACATCTTGTGATTTCAACCCATTAGAAAATTCTGTTGAGATAGAGGAACACACTTTCTGCTTTCCATCCTTACTTAAAGCAACTAAACCTATATAAAAGCAACTATATATAATGTCTTGAATTTTGCCTCCTTTCAACAGAGAGTAGATTCATTTTAGGACAGGTAATTGTTCTTATCATATCTCAAAGGCTGAAAAGTTTTCACCACTTTTTTGTGAAGTAATTTTCAAATAAGTACAAGATCTCCTTTTATTTTCCCCTGCAGAATAGTGTAAGGAAAATGTTTGTTTACAAAATTAACTCTTTCTAATAATTAAAAAAAAAAAAAAAAAGATGTATCAACAACTTAGGAAAATCCTTTCTTACTGCTCAGTTATATCAACTGTAAAAATAGATACCGATTTCATAAGAAGGGAAATAATCTAGAGGAAGATGGATGTAGGATGATAAAGGAATAGAATGAAGATTCAGCCAGCACAGATATAAATCACTAGATTGCTTTCAGAATCTTTGCATGGTCTTGTGCATCTAATAAGAAATATGGTATGTTGAATTAAATCCTACTATAAACTTAAACAAATTTCTGATAAAATAAATCTTAATTACAAACTATGAATACATGCTTCATTTTATGCTTCTGTGCTAGCCATTAGGTTAATGAAAGCACAGCATTATGCTTCTCATTATTTATAAGATGAAAACATAGATCTGGACCACAACTGGTATTTACACAAACACAGCCCTACTTTCCAGTGGAATCAGTTGTCTAGTGGATCGTGGAACAAGCCTTATTTGTATTGTGGGTCACTTGTTCATCTTTAACATGCAGCTGGAAGTTGCATTTGTTTTCCAGCTCTGCCATATAATGAAAATTCATTGTACCAAATTGCTTGTTTGGGTTTATTTAGCAAGAAAGATTTATTTTTCTCTTAAAATACACCTCAACTGCAAGTAAATGAATGTAACTAGGGCTCAAGGAAACATGGAACAACAACCAAGGATAGTTGTTTGTACATCCAGCCCAGGGATGACTTGGACATACAAACATAAAGAATAAAGACACTGTGGATTCAGAGATGCAGCTCCACCAAAAGGATTTCCTCTTCTCATCCATTCTTCCTGACATCATAGTACTAAAATGCAAAGCAGATGGTCCTATTTGGTAGTTTTATATTTGTGAAATGCAACCTTGTATCAGTTACAGAGTTCTCATACCTGCTGAAGTGAATTTTCAGGTTTTTTTTTTTAAGGAAAACTGTCCATCATAATAATGTAAAAGTCAGTGAGCCCAGGATCAGATACATTGCTTAAAGGAACTTATTAATTAAGCAAGGTTGAATAGAACAGCATGAAACAGAGGAAATATAAAGTACCTTCTTTCCTCCCTGTTTCAGCACTGTGGTGAGTAATGTTTATTAAGTCCCCATAGTGAGATGCTGAGAGGTTTTTCTTAAGATCTCGTGCTGTTTTAAAAGGAAACAATGGTTTGTGGTAAAGTCAACTCATGCTGAGCTACATTAACTGCACCATGTTATCAGCTGATAATGGTGATATTAACACATTACCCACTGTGTAGATTTGTGAATAAGGATATTTCCTTGTTATATGGAATTGAGCCATTTTCTTTGAAATGGCAAGCATTTTGACACCATTTTGGAGAGACAGAGAATACAGCCCCATTTATTGATGGATATTTTTTTTTCTTTTTTTTTTTGGATCTTCACCCTTTAATATTCAGGAAGTTTACTTTTACTCCACTGTCTTGCTTTGGAATTTCACTGAGACCACTGAAAGGGCCTAATTTTTACAATGAAAGAAAATTGTAAAATATATAAAATATAAAAATATGTTATGTTGGAGAATACTCACACCATAAATTCTGAACCTTCCAAAAGGTCACCCACTAGTACCACAGTAAATGATGACTTTTACATTGCATTATTGAAAGTCTGCTGAAGTATAGTAATTGGGTTTTTTGCTAGTTAGGTAGCACTGGCCAAATTCTGGAGTGTAGCAGAAAGTCCATTTTTTGCTCATTAGAGGAGAGTTGGAGGTAAACACATTTCCTGTAAATTCAACATAATCAGTAAGCCTACCCAACCACACATTTGTTACACATGATCAAATAAAACAAAATGTACTCTTCCTAAAAACAGTGAGTCAAAACATGTTGCTGTGATTTTCATGCTTATTTGCTTCCTTCTGAGCCTAAGACCATGACATGAATAATGATGTAATCATTATATAAAAACAGGGCAGCAAATGACAGCACAATTATGTGATTAAAAATTACCTTTATTTGTGCTCTCCTGTGTAAGGAAAAGTACATACTGTTTAATTTGTAAACATTGGCAAAAACAAAGCAATACGTTTCATCTATGATCATTTCATTAACTTGCAGTAGGAGGCAAATTAAAGCTTTTTTTTTTTTAATATTTGCCAGGTAAAAAATCCAAGGACTAGTACTCCAGATTAGGAAACCCTGAAAGAAAAAAATTCTTCTGTATTTCATGAGACAATGAAATTTCAGCTTTCTGTCTACTCACAGCTTCATAGTTTTTCTTGAAAATATTTCCAGCTGCAAGTAATTAAATAATTAAATAGTCTTAATGTAATAGACAAAGGCACATCTTGCTGGAAGCTGCAAATTTTTAGGGTAATCAAAAGGTTGCAGTCTTTTAATTTTGTTGTACAAAGAGGGTGAAGACTCAAAATCAAATGTTGCATGTTGATAAAGCAGTACTATGTGATCTATGTCATATTATAGAAGTTCTTCACATTTCAGTAACATAAAACTATAACCATAAACCAAAAATGTCTCAAATATGTCACTTAATCATTATCTTCTAAAGGTTTTGTGAATTAGTGGTAACTGATATTAAGAAAATATTGGATTATCTTTCTAGTTCTATTATGCATATTCTTCAAGCTCTTGGGTTCCTTCTTTATCCTCTCCGACTAAGCTCCTAATTTGTATCATGGATGTAATAAATTTTTCATTTGTCAGACCCATCTGTATTTATATTATTTTTTTAATTCAGGCTTCCTCTTTCTATATACTTGGAGAGTAGTAATCACAGTACAAGTCATCTCTACATAAGCTTCTAAATGCTTACACCAGAAAAATAAATCATGAGAGAATATAATTTCCAGTGCAGACAATTGTATCTAAAGATCTTAAGTTTACCAGGGAGCTCTAAATCTCTTTGGATCTCGTGGGCCACTGAAATGGAGACATGAAAACTGTCTTTACACATTCAAGAAAACTTTAGCTGAGTCTTTTTGTTTCCTTTTTCCAAGCAAAAAGGGGGTAGATTTTAACTGTTTTGGTAGTTTTATTCCCAGAATATACAATATGAATGCAAGACAAGACCATCTTTCTTTTATGTGCCTTTTTTTTACCTGAAGATCTCTGCTGCAGACTGTGCAGTTGAGGGAATGCTTTGTTCTAAATACACTCATTGCATCACACAATATTCAGCATTGTGAGCAAAGTTCTGTGTAGTTTTATAGCCCTTTTCTAGCATATAGCCCTTAAACTATCAATGTCTTTACATTTTTTCATTCTGTGTGGCAAAGTAGTCCCACCCAAATTCCACTGCTAAGTATGAGAACATGTTTAGAGAAAATTCATGACTTTAAAATATAAATATTTAAATATATATATACATTGTATGTTTATACATTTTATATATAAATATATATAAAATATAAACTAAAAGTAGACCCTGCACTACAAGAGATTTCCAGTTTTTATAACTTGTATTTATTTGTTGCATAAGATATAACATTTCTAGTGCTTTCATTTACATTGCCATAATACATACATTACCAAGAAAACATGTGGCAAAAATGTCCTTCCAGAGGAAGAATGCCCTTATGAAATATTGTTCCTAAATCTGACCAAGGGAGAAAATATATTGTTTTAAATAGAGTATTTTCTGGTTGCTTCTTGTTTGTTTGTCCTCTTCATAACCAAAATAAATCATTGGATATTTTATGCAGATAACACAAGCACTGAAGAATTTGCAACCTAAGATAACAGGTTTGCATGAGTTAGATTGTACAAAGTTGTTATACCTGTGAGAGGCTGTGCATCTGTTAGAGTTTCAAGCAGCAAAGTAATAATCCAGTAACTATTTCAACTATCCCTCTCAGGTGCTCAGCTATTTAAGCTCTTGGAAAAGGTGTAACCTTTTCTCTTTGCTTTATACTGCCTTGCCAAAATTATTTTAAATAGCATCTTTAGAATTTGCTCCTGTGACCATTCTTAGAGCTCATAGACACTGAATATTACAAAAAATGATCTGTCAATAAGCATTAAAAATTGAGTAGATAATTCAGAGCTGGCATTAGAGTTAGGAAAATAGCCCCAAAGGAGAGATTGTAAAGGCTGACAATAATAAAAATATCTTATTACCCCAATCAAAAATTGTTGAACTCATGTGGCAGTGATTTCACTAAATAGATATGACTTCACAGCCTACCTTTGCTTATTCATACATTTTGGAATGTGGAGAAAATGTCATTTTTCATGCTGATGAATAAATGGAGGCCAAAGCATCATAAGTGCAATGCTGGAGTTTTGCTGTATTTCTCTTACTCTACACAGCTTCTTCTTGGAGTGCTTTGTCTGAAAATCCATTGCCCACTCAGGAAAGCTGGTACAGGAGTTGCAGGAAGTTTTTTATTGCCATCCCTCTTTGCTTTTGTGTTTGCCTCTCCATTTTCTTCCCTTGTATCTGGCAGGGAACTGGAAAGATAAGACAGTGTTTTTTGCAAAACTATGCAATCATATTTTTAATAAGTAGACTGGAAATTCTTTTGTTATAAAATATTTATTTCTAAATACATTTACTTGCAATAAAGCAAAGAACAGGAAGAACATACTTCATTTGCAATTGAAACAATATAGTATTGTTTTCTAAATGTATTATGCTTCCTAATTTCACTACAACATTTCCTTATTAATTTATGCAGTTCATTAAGTTTAACTGGCATCTACAGAAAAAATGATCTTACAGTTTGATTTGCAGCAGGGGGAGATGTACTCATAATGAATATCTTGGTTGTGCTTTCCCCACATATTTTTAGCTAGGAAAACTGTGTTTTTAGAGGGGTATCCTCTAAACAAGAACAACAGGAAATTTCTCTTTGCATTTCTATTAAAATAAAAAAAAGTGAGATGATGAAAAAACAATTACACACTTTAAATTTTAAGTATTTAATAACTTATTTCTAGATGCAAGTTCTGCAATTTTAGAGCTATTCTGAAATGAAAAATAAATGTAATTGTTTTTATGACTATGGTGCATACATATCTTGGGGATTAAGGACTGATTGGAAGAAATGGGATCCACTTGAGTAAGAAGGCTAAGTAACTAAGCAGGGGGACTAAGAATTCCTCATATCAACTAAGGAAAAACAACAACCAATATGCAACTGGTAAAATCAAAGTATGTACTTAAGGAGATTTCTACAGATGAAAATTGTCATTTCAGCTGGGTTTCTTTCTTAATATACTTTTTTTCTTAAAATTACCTGAAAATTTATAGCTAAGGATTAGCTGTGTCTGTGTATATAGTTCAGTATGACTGTGAACAGCAAGGCTATGAGGGGAAAGTGTGTCATGCAGTAACAAATTACATGATTATGTTAATTGTATTATGAATGGTTAAATATCCCTTTGTTTTACTAAAGATTTTATAAGTACATATTCAAGGTAACAGAAGTTTAGTAAAGCAATGTGTGTAGTAATAGGGGAAATCTGGCAAAATGAGCATTGTTTTGAGATTTAGAAACCATGGCAAATAGTTCTTGTATGAGAGTTTCTCTAGAAGTATTGTGAAAGACATCACTTATAAAGCTGAAAAAAGTAAGCCCTGACAAAGCTAATATACAGCCTCTAAATCATGATCTTCTCTGTAGTTAAAGGGAAACACAAATAAACAATAATTTAGGGTATGACTTACTTCGTAAAGAAATACTCAAGTTTTTGCTGTAGACATGAAAAAATCAGGAATAAGACAGTAGAAGAAAGAGTGTGGCTTAGGGAAGCCAGGTGGAACCAGGTTTACTTAAAGGTCTGAGACATTATTATTGTATTACAATGTAAATACATTTTATCAATATTGAAGACACTTGAGAGGCAGTCTCACTTCGACAAGTGCTACCCCTGCAAACCTCTGAACAGCTGGTGTTTGAATGAATTAGGAGTCTGGTAATTCTAGGACAGTTCTAGGCAGAAAGAGAAAATGATCTATAAGTGAAAAAAAAAGATAGTAAAATTTTAACAGTGTGAACAAAACACAAATGGCTATTACTGTTAATTCATTTACAGTGGTACACACATTCACAGTCGAAATTTTCTAATTCGTACAAAAGAAATCTCATTTGCAAAGCTACAATTGGCAGCTGTTATACCTTAAAAACCAAACCAAACCAAACCCACCAAACCTGTATGAAAGCTAGACTTTTTTCTCATTTGCCAGGTTCAGAGACAATGACCAGGGTCAGACACAGCCCAGTGACTGCACCAGGTTGTTGGTGCCAAGGCAGGGATGAGGTCAGGCCGGAACTTCAGCCTGTATTTCAGGGTCCCTGTCTGGATAAACAAGATAAGTGACCCAATCATGTTGTTAAGGGCCCAGGATTAATCTCAAATGAAAGCAGTTCCCATAGAGAGAAGACCAGCCAGAGTCTCCCTGCTGGTTGTCTGGGAGCCTCCTCTGACTCCTCTGCTTGACTGTTCTTTCAAAGACACCACTGCACCTCTTAGCTGGCCATGAGCCTCAGCAGCCAAATCCACAAGAGGAGGGATATTTTCATGGCAATTCCCAATATTCTCAGAGACCCCAAGCCAATAATTTTAGCATGGGTTCTGAGGTGTCATGATAAGTTGTTGGCATTCTCTCAGCATCCAAGGAATGGGATGTTAATTAAGGAGTTGTCTTCCTCCTTTTTGTCAGGAAAAACACATTCTTGAAAGTGACAGTTTTTGTCCTCGCTCTAGGGTCTACTTGGGCCCATTTTTGTTTGTTTTCCAACAGACTTTATCCTTTGCTCTTTCTTTACTCTTCTGTAGCTCTGTGTTACACATGACTTTGGCATAAATGGTGTCCTGTGCATATGCTGGACACACTTGCTTCTTTCTGTTAGCACTAAAATCTGTTTTGCTCAGCTTTTAAATTTGTATTATTAACAGAGGAGCTGTTGATATCGTTAATAAGTAAAATATGATTTTGTGTTCATACTCCAAAGGCCTCCAAAGTGCTCTCACCCCAGTACTGTACTCTTAGACAATTTATGATTATTATAAGGCCATGGATCACACTTTCTCCACAAAATAACTATGTTCCTGTCTATGTAGAATTTGCTAACAAAGTTCTAACACAGACTCATGTAAAGCCAAAGTAAACAAAAATTAATTAATAGCCACTTGGTCATTAGGTGATTGCTCTTTCAGCTTACCTGATTACAACAAAGCTCCAAGCAAGTAAAGATGGAGTCCAGGAAAGGCAAGCCTCACAGCTCAGCCTGAGGCTTTGCAAAGTTAGTGAAAACTCTTATTACCAGTGGCAATAATGAGTTTGCAGGCTGTAGCTATTTTTTAAGTAAAAAGATACATTTAAAAGTTAGCAGTCTTGCTAATATTTTCCAAATTTAACTAGAATAATTTAACCTGTCATTTACCTTCTGGAAAGTTGGTGGGAAGGTAATAGTTTTCATACTGCTGGTTTTCTAGGACATGTCGTAGTACCATGACACCACCTGAATTCAGAACCTGAAAATGTGAATGTGACAACTTACACTGTAAGTAGTGCATGTTGACTATGTTCCTTTTTTTGAAGTGTTTGTTCTTGTTGAAAACAGGACCAGAATGGAAGAATATAAATGAATTATTAACTTTGTTAAATAAAGATTAATTATGCAATAATATGTCTATCATAGATTGGAAATAAGAAATACTTCTCTTGAAGTATTCCTGTACTATATCTAGGACTCATATGAATCATTAACACTGTTTATCATTGATACCATCCATAAAGGTTATTTGTGTGATCTTTTAAATTTTTCAATATTTGCTTTTAATAAATATGTCATTGATCCATAAAGGCTTCATAAAACCTTTCTCTTTATTTGTGATTCTGTTTAGGACCTATTATTTCACTGAAACAATGATGGCAAATCTTTAAAGCCAGTTATAGGATCCAAACCTATCTAAAAAACAAGAGGGTACTCATTTCTACAAAGAACATCATAAAAATAATTCCTTTTCATATCAGTATATTCTTCTTTATAATTCACATATGAAAACAAATAAAAAGCAGTCATTCTTTATAGAACATGTTGAATATTAGAACTTGTATCACGAATCATGTGGATTCAAAAGTTTTTAGCGTCAGATGGTGATGGATAACAAAAAGTATGCATACAGCATTTTCAGCTCAGAAATCTGTGATACAGTGTGACTAAGAATCCAGGGGAAACTCTAAAAGGCATCATAAACACTTTCTAGTTCCTTTTCAAGTGACATTTAACACTTGGCTGTTGAAAAACAGATCCACACATTTTAAATTTAGATAAAATATCATTACCTATAATCTCCTAAGTCAGAATCACTACTGATACACTAATCATCCTGTCTCAGTGGGCCATCTGAAATTTTCTTCAGATGGAAGACTCCAGATAGAAGACTCAAAAGAATCTACAGAAGGTGCAATGTGTCTTCCAGAAATAAGATCTATTCCAAGAATTCCAAAAGCAGATGTTGCCCTCATGTGTCCAAGATTTTTTTTTTTTTTTTTTTTTTAACTGGGAAAGGACATGATATGAAAAATCTGAGATAAGACAAAGATGGTAGCATAAGTGAGAAGTGACAGTAAAAGGGAGAGCTCTCAAATAGAAAAAAGAAATTATACACCACCACAAAAAAAAAAAAACACCGACCAAAAAAAAAAAAGCCAAAAACAGTTAGGACAACCAAGAAGTTGACACATTAAGGTCAAAGCTGTCACAATAATAAGGTCATTGATAGACTAGGATGAAAGGGGATAAAATGAACTTAAGACATTAAAAATAGTAAACAGAGTGAAGAATTAGTGTTAGAGAGGCATGAGTACACAAAAGAAGAAAGAATGACTATGAAACAGGAAGATGCTGCAACTTAGTCAAAAGATTTTAGAAATTTAAAACAAGTCAGGATACCATTGGGAACAAGAGTGGAGGATACAATTATCAAGAAGTGGAATCATTGGGATGGGCAGAATAAGGTAAAGTATTGTAGTGGTGGTCCTGTAGAGCTGCACTGCAGAAAAATATCATTTAGTCCAAACTGATTACCAATATTCAGTGAGAAAAATCACGTATGATCCAGGTGTTAAATCCTGTTTCAGGGCAAATCAAGGTTAAGAACTTCAGAAGTGCTATTTTGGTGTAATTGTTGAATGTTATAGGAGCTGGACTGGATTATTTTTGTGCATGAGTGAGAAAATAACAATGTGAAGAAATTAAGGAAAATATGAATATCATAACACTCATAGAGATTTCATTAAACGTGGTGGCTCTTGAGATGCATAACTTCTCTTTTGTGCCTCATTGCATAACACATTAAGGAAGTGATGGCTGGAATTCATTTCCTAAATAGATTGGTAGCAATGGTCAATAAATTCCTTTCACTGCTTGACTGTGTATGTGCATCTGTGACATCATTAATATATAAGTTTACAAGCAAATGTTGGCAAACTCCAGAGGTTGTTCTTTTGTCTTTTTCCTTTCCTTCTTTTTCCCTGCTTTTCAAATGTGAAGTTTCAAAAGTAATTTTGTTCCAGCCTAGTAGGGTAGAAGGGAAATATCCAAAAACATTGACCAGTTTTCAAGACTGTGCCCCTGGCAGTATCTACCCATCACAGTGTAGTATTAGATTAAACATGTACCTTACAAAGAAGTTCCTTAATGGAACTGCACTACTGCAGCTATGGAATTACTGTAGGTGTGCTATGTGACTCTTTTATAGAGCACCTTGAAAATTTCATATTGCCTGATAATTTGAATTCTGTTCATTCTCTCTACTCAAAAAAATGTGTTTAACCAAAGAACAGTAAAGACTTCATGCAGCAAAAATGCCCAAGAATTCCATGTCCATTAAGGATAAAAGAATTTTCTGGCAGTTCATGTCATATATCCTACAATTTTCTTACCCAAAATATTGAATGTTTGTGGAATTTTAAGAAAGGGGAATCCATCTGTGCTAGGTTCATATTTAAATTCTACATCTGTCAAGTCCTTTTTACAATTATGTTAACCTGCCAATTGTATTTCTCTTTAGTTCTGCAATATGGTTTAAACATAATTAGTTTTACATGCCTACACACTGATGTTAAAACTTCTCTGTTTTCAGGTAAAAATACAATCTAACTCTGGAATTATTTTTTTTTACTTAATATTTTTTCAATATTTTCTCTTTATGCTTCTTAATTTAATTTCATTAAAGAATCTGAAACAGAATTACATAGAATATTCACTGAGATTTCAGTTCTAATAATGAATCCCATTCTCAAACTGAGATCCTTCAAGTTTTATCTGCCACCTATGCCCCTTTGACTTGAAAAAAATTATCTCTGGTAGCAGTACAAACTGTATTTTTTGAATCCTTATTTTTCCCTCCATTTTGTGACCTTCTCATTCCTCTCTTCATTCAGCTCACTAAAGACCACATATTTGTTATTGTTTAAGACAGAAAGCAGTGTTCAGAGTTGCCTGGCAGCAAGTTTGTAATATTCCCAGTAATTAGGTCATGGGAATTGGGAGACAGAAGAAATGGATCTTTACAGCCCAGAGGGAAATCTGCTAGACCCTGACTGATTCCAAAGTTTTGGCATGGAAAACTTGCCATCTGATGATTAGTTTCCAAACCTCTTTTATGTCAAATAGTGTTGTTTGTTCATAAAACATTCTACAATGGTCTCTCCCCAAGGCTCACTAGAACAAACTATGTGACAACAGAAAGTTGCTGGAAGTATCAGTAATTGCAGTCAATACGACTTAACTGGCAACACAGTTTAGAAATTCTTTGCCTAACTGCACTTGTCCTGTGCATAGAAGTGGAGCAGGACTGTAATCAATATGTATATCTGTATACACACAACATATATATGTATATTTAAACATTATTTATAGTGTATTATATGTACTATAAATGTTGATATATTTGTTTGAAATATAGAATAGATCTGGATGTTTTACATATATTTTTTATAAATTTATGTAATAACGTAATCTTAGTGATCTTCCAGGTCAAGGAAGTTTCAATATTACCAACCTCTGAAAGACAAAAATAACTTGAAAAATATTTCAAAGGATTACTTGGGCACAAATTGATGACTTGCATAAGTCATTATTGAATGCTTCTTTCAGATTGCTGCACATTGCTACATAAAAAGAGGATATTCTACAGTGAAATAAAAGCAACAAAAAGCATTTTCACTGCTGGTATATTCTCAACCAGAGCATTTTCACATAATTCAAAATATCGTAAGACTTACAAACTTATCCACATAAATTCAAGGACAAAGTTTAAGAATTTAACTATGCTGCAAGTTTATTTATATAATTTGATTCTTTCAAATTTACACAGTAGGAAGTTTTCAAAAGCTCCTACCCACTGTTAGGTTTCATACTAATTAGCAGTAGTGTGAGGCAAGGATTCCTGAGTATGAGCAGAGAAAGATAGAACAAGCCACAAAAATACGGTTGTAGTATGATAACCAAGGCTGAGTAAACTTGGGTGCCACGAGTGTGAATATGAAATAATTTCTACAGAGCAATAGAGTACAGACTGGATAATAGGTAATTCTGATCTTACAATCTGATCTCAGGGTGCTCTGTTGGTGTCACAGCAAGAGATTAAGGTCTGAAATATCTTCCTGCATTAAGAGTATGAAGGATGATGTTAAAAGATGACAAAGATGATTAATCCATGTGCCAAAAAAAAGTCATTAGGAGCTGGAGAACCCAGGTTAAGGTGCTAGGAAACCAAACAGAAAACAAGGTAGGAACAAACTGTGACATTAGTGCACATTCTGTCACAGACAACTAAAAAAACAGGGGCAAAGGTGGCACAAGCAGATTTTGTCTATTAATTTTCCCTGTGAAAAAAACAATACTTGCTAAGAACTTAATTCTATGATATTGTTCATAAATTATAATAAATTACAATAGTAACTATAATAAAGTGAAAGCTAAAAAGCTTAAATAAGTAATAGCAGAGAATGATCATGGTCTCTGAAAGCATCAGATGCTTTAGCATATTTAAGGACTGATTTCAGAGATAAAACTATCATAAGAATGGTCACTGGCGTGCTAAAACAGTAAGGAAATATCTCAACTGTTTTAAATTATCATAACTCTATTGAAGTAATTGAGGAAATACTAAAATATATCAGCACAGGTTATGTCATTTTATTCTATGTCAGTTCAAGACTATTATTACATAATACACCACAGATGTAACAGCGGTGATAAAAAATATTAACAGTTTTGAATTTATATGCTGATATTATCAGATTAAATTGAAGGAGGAAAAGAGATAAAATTAAAATCCTTTGTGAAATCAAAGAATTATAGAATCATTAAGGTTGGAAAGGACCTCCAAGGTCATTGAGTCCAAGGTCCATCAAGTGCCAGGTCCAGTCATGTCATGAATACTTCCTTGAATACTTCCAGGAATGGTGACTCCACCACTTTTCTGGTCAGCCCATTCCAGTGCTTATCTACCGATTCAGGGAAGAAATTCTTCCTGATGTCCAATCTGAATCTCAAGCTGAGCTTGAAGCTTCAAGCCATTTCCTCTTGTCCTGTCACTGGTTGCCCGAGCAAAGAATCTGACCCCCACTTGTCAACAATCTCCTTTCTGGTAGTTGTAGAGAGCATTAAGATCTTCCCTGAGCCTCCTTTCCTCCAGACTAAACAATCCCAGCTCCCTTATCCTTTTATCTATGCTTTCAGTCTTGGATTCTGTCACGTTAATGAACGATCCCATGTTAATGTGTTAGGTTGTTAAAGAGCTAAATGAGTATGGGGAATATAAAATCTCCTCACACCCTTTCAAAGCATCATCATAAGATGGAATGATGGGTCTTAATGTTTAGGACGCCAGTGTGGATTGTCTGTAAATGAATGTAAAACAAATGATAACATTACCTAGCAAAAATCCTTTTTGTCAAGGAAGGTATAACAAGAAAGTTACCTTAGACACTATGTAGAGTAAGTTGTCAGACTGTAGATATCTTTGTTCTACTACAGATGAGTATTAAAGACATAATACTGTAATGCTTCTAAATATGTCAGATGTAGATAGAGAACTATTTGCAAATATTCAATATTTCTAATATACTAACCATTCATATTCACAGTTTCAAACTTTTTCTCTGTCATAATAGTTAACCTTTAATATGTAAGAAAATTGCTCTCATATATGGATGTGACTTTGGAAGAATGTAAAATAGGTGACTAGGTTTTACAAAGTATGAGGCAATTGAATCAAATTTGTCTGTAAGAGTTTAGGACGCACTTGTATTATGTAGCTAAATTTATAGAAAATATGGTTCAGACAGGCAGGCAAATGAAAGAGATTTCCTGTTGTACTGTGTTTGTGTGGCAAGGTTTTGGTAGTGGGGAGGCTGCAGGGGTGGCTCCTGTGAGAAGCTGCCAGAAGCTTCCCCCATGTCCAACATAGCAATTTCCACCCAGCTCCAAGATGGACCCACCACTGGCCAGGCCAAGCCCATCAGCAATGGCAGCAGTGTCTGGACTATTACATATTTAAGAAGAGAAGAAAGCTGCTGCAAAACTGCAGCTGGAGAGAGGAGTGAGAATATGTGAGAAAAACTTCTCTGCAGACACCAAGATCAGTGTAGAAGGAGGGGCAGGAGCTGCGCCAAGCGCCAGGGCAGAGATTCCCCTGCAGCCCGTGGTGCAGACCGTGGTGAGACAGGTGCCCTGCAGCCCATGGAGTTCCACCATGGAGCAGAGATTCACCCACAGTCCCTGGAGGATCCCATGCCAAGGCAGGGGCTGCGTGAAGGCAACTCTTACCCTGTGGGAAGCCTGCACTGGAGCAAGCTCCTAGCAGGATCTCTGACCTGGTAGAGCAGGTTTGTTGGCAGCACTTGTGACCTCATGGGGGACCCACATCAGTCTGTTCCTGCAGGACTGCACCTGGTGGGAGGCCTCCATGCTACAGCAGTTTGTGAAGAACTGCAGCCCATGTGAAGTAGTTCTTGGAGGATTGTCTGCTGTGGGACAGAATCCTTACAGGAGCAGGGGAAGAGTTTGAAGAGTCCTCCCCATGAGGAGAAAGGAGTGGCAGTATGTGATGAACTAACCAAAACCACTATTCCCCATCCCCCTGTGCTGCTGGGGAGAGGCAGAAGAGAATTAGGCTAAGGGAGGGGTGGACAGAAGGTGTTCTAAGATTTGATTTTATTTCTCATTACTCTACTCTGATGTGATGGGTAATAAATTCAAATAATTTCCCCACGTTCAGTGTGTTTTCCCCATGTTGATAATCAGTGAGTGATTTCTCCCTGTCCTTAATCCACGAGCCTTTCATATTTCCTTGTCCAGCTGAGGAAGGTAGTGATAGAGCAGATTAGGTGGGCACCTGGGATCCAGCTGATGTCAAACCACCACACCTGTTCAGAATATTTTGCTTGAATACAGAACTAATTTCTTCTGTTCATGTAACATTAAAAAAGGTGACATGTGATAGAACTAGGAAACAACTTTTTAATTTATGTGATGACAGTTACCTTGTACACAATGAAAAATGTTTTGTTGCATAAACAAGATCATCAGAATTGTTGTGTAGTAAACACCCTATTTTAAGCACTTCTGTATTTCAGCATTCTCAGTGCATGGTGAACACTAAATAATGAGCTCATGTTTTTAGCATCATTTTAATTAGATAACATCTGGGTGGATATTTTTCATATTCAGATGGATTTTCCTGCTGCTTCACTTATGAGTGAAGATTGTTGCTATAAATTTTGGGACATATGTAAGAAAGTTTATTGTTCAGCCAGGCTAAGATAAGCTGTTGTATTAGACTACTAGTGATCAATTTCCTGATTGTCAGCAGTCTAGAGTAAAGTGAAAGTTCCAGAAAAAGAAACCCACAGAATTATATTCCTTTATAACAAGATAAAAATCAGAAAGTATCTAACTGAAAACTTTGACGAGCCTATGTCACTGTCTGCAAAGTCTGAGCTGTTCTACTGATACATACTTGCTGAGCAAGTCAAAAAAATTCTAGTTTCACATCTTCTAGTAAAATTTCATACAAACATGTGGTTATATGGTTTACATTAGTTTGTTTTCCTCATAATTTTTCTAAGTCCCTTCTTTATTACATACCCCTTAAAACACTAAGCATTAAACTAAAAATAAGCAAACAAGGTAATGTCAGTGTAGTAAGCAGGGCAAGGTGTCCTCAGCAACAGAATTTCTACCATAATATATTTTATCTCACAGCTAGTTCATCAATATTCATTTTGTTACCTAACACAGACTGTAATGATTTTGCATTAATTTCTTAAATGTTTCCAAAAGCTCTGGAAGAAGGTAATGGGGAAAAAACCTATACAAAAGCAAAAACCAGAAAAACAGAATAACTAGTCAATAAAACTTCTGCTGAAAAACGTTGAAATGGTGATGTTTGCAATGCTAGTATGTTTTGCAGAATTATCCTACAATTCACATGACACATTTTCTCCCGGATTATCATTTCCAGAGCAATACTCACTTCTAAGGTAATCACATGATACTTTAGGACTCAGCTATTCAGGCACAATTATTGTGAAAGACCTGTCAGAACTAGTTCTGTCCTCCCTAGCATTTTTACCAGGAGAAGAACATAGGGCCTGATTCCAATTTACTCTAATTACTTTAAACATACAGGTTTTTACTGATTCAGTATTTTGAAATTATATTGCTGTTCCACAATTATATATGATAGATTAGGCAGGTGTGTTACAAACTAGATTTCACTGTCATTTACTCATGATCCAAAATCTCCTGAATATACTTGCCTCTCAGTTCTGTACCTTTTATACACAAATCAATGTTTCAGTCATACAGCATAATGTAAAGCTGAAACATGGTTGATGACAGAATACCTGATATAATACTTTTATTTTATGATGTCCATTTTTAAACTAAGTAAAGTCCCAAGTAAGCTCATGCATAACAGGAAAATTAAACAAAGGAGACATTTTTAAAATAAAAATATTTTCCCATGCATTTATTTATTTAAAAATATTATTTATTTAAATCAATATATTTTCAAGCTGTAAATTAAATTATTATTGCCTTTAACTGGTAAAAGAGTTGCAAGTGGAATGCAAATGAGTATGGCTCCCAAGAAAACCAATTTACCCACGCCAATAGCAGAAATTGTCATGAATTTCATTTATCATCTGTCAGCATAATATACTACGTGCAAGCTGTGAGGTGACACCCTGGCAAAGTTCTTTTTCAGATGTAAACTAATGCATTACAAACTGTCAATCTAGGTCACAAAACTAAACATTTCAAGACAAATCAGTATATAAAAATTTCTCTGCTGAGATATTTTTATTTTGAACAGTGCTTCCCTATACCTGATTCTGTTTATTAACTTCCTTTGTTTTAAACTAATTTTTGTTTTAAACTGTAAAATGAAGAAAATGGGTGTAATTTTAGGTTTTTTTAAGTCATTGTTAAAATCCCATTTATTTACCAGAAGACAGAATATAACAGAAGAAACATATATTTCTAATATTCTTATAGGTACCAGTAGAAAAAAAATAAAGGTTTTCATAAGTTAAATATTTAAGTCTTCATTATTTTACAAATTAAATACTTTCTTTTTATTTCAATTATCAAATGATATTGGCAAAGCTATGTCTATGTTTTATAGTTTGTATAATAAGCACAATGGTTTTGTCACATTATTGACAATATTTAACCTGTGCTACAAGCATAACTGCCATTATACTCACACCTTTAAAGTAATAAGTACTTGGAAGCAGAATTTTTTCAAACCCCAAAACTGGTATACCGTATCCCACAAAATTTAACTTTTTCTTTGTTATTCTTGAAACATTCACTAAGGAAACTATATTCTGCAGTCTTTTTTCACACCATAACTCTTTTTCTTTTAGCTTGCATTTCATTGCTGGTTCTATATCCCTTATATCTGAAGAAATAACTTTACAGGCTTCAAAGAATTTAATGAGGCAATATTAACATTACAAGTATAAATTAAAGAGTAATAATAATATAGTCTATGTTCTCATCCCTTCTGAACATCAGTCACTCTTTTGAGAGTTAAATTTGTTTTTGAGTAGAATAAAAGAATACCCAACAATTGGATCCTCCTCACTTAGTACAGGGTCTATTTACTTCCTTTTCTCTATTTATCCTTTTCCCCCAAATAAAAGCTTTAATTTCACTACCTTATAGAAAAAGACAACTTTTAACAAATTTGACCTAGTGTATTTCATGAGAGAAGAGCTATAAAGCTAACTATTATTAAAGCGTGGTATCTACCTGTTATGATCTTTTGTGTGGGTACTCATGCCAAAATAATGGACTTGTTTTCATAGGTTTTCCTCAAAAACTATTGTACCATCGAGTTTTCACAGAAAGTGAAAGGGATTTTTCTCAACTGGCTACCCTATTGGATGAACTCTATATTACTTCCTCCTCCTATTCCAAGCTGCATTGGCTCTGAGAATTAGGAGACTTCTGCCAGTGGTCTTGTATGTTCCATGTTACTATCTAAATCAAGGGTTTTTTTAATAGCAATTGTCTTTTCTATAGCAATTCATATTGTTCCCTCTTTTTTCCCCTCATATTTCCAGTATTTTGTTACTTGTAGCAAAAAAACAAAACAAAAAAAACCAAAAAAAAAATAAAAAAAAAACCTCTTAAAAATACTCTTATGCATTGCTGTCATTTCCTTATTTCTTTTCTGCATACCAGAGGATTTCTTACAATTGTCAATTTATCTCAAAGTTCTTATTTTATAGGTAGATTAGAAGCAATGCATTTATCCTTGTCTCAGCATACATTCAGTTCAGTCTTTCGTCTGGTCTCCACACCTTCATCACCTTCTCTCTCTTGAGTTTGCAAAGAGGATGGTGACCCCCTGAGTGTGGCAGGAGATGTAGCACAGCTTTAACACATGTACCTGAGTCTTGGTGGAGCCTGGGCACAGAGCACATGCGATCAGCTGTGGGTTCATAGAAATTAATTGCATATAAATCAAGTCAAATACAGAGATTCAAGATACATTGCAAACTTGATGCTTCAAAACTCAAAACGTTGGAGACTCTATTTGTTTGTTTGGCAAGAGTTTGAGTCTGCTGAAACAGGAGTAGCTAGGCAAGATGAACAGCTGTGTAAATTATCTGAGACAGAGTTTGGTTGTCATCATGAAGTTGCCTCTGCCTGAGTAGCTGTAATATGCTCTTTCGGGGGGCACATGAACAAAGTGTTTGTTCCCAGCTCTCCTGTCTTTGCAAAACCTCTGCCACTAATATCCTTCCCCAATATTTGCATATTTTATTTCTTTTTTAAATCTCAGAAGTATACTAGGGCTGATCAATATGCTAGCTGCAATCGCTGCATACCGAGGACAACATTGTATAAGTGTGGTAATTAGAAATCCAAGACCTTCTGAGTGCTTCACATGTGAGGTAAGACTTTCTCCTCCCAGAATTAGCACTATTATCCAGTTAAGTAGAAGGGAGATTTATTTGGACCTACAGAATAAAAAACTTTCAGCTTTTAATGTCTTCATCACACATGTACTAAAAGCAGGTTTAATGTAGTGTGTGAATTGTATACTGAGATATAGTGAGGCTTTTACCCAAGAAATAAATAAAAGAATAAAGAAAGTGTTTAGAAGTTCAATGAATACCACCTTATATCTCTACCTCTACTATGGCTTATATTGCGTTACAGAAAACAAACATGCAGGTTATGAAATGTAAGTCTCTGTTCATATCATGCAAAATACTCAAAAATGCAAAGCATTAAATTTCATTAATATTAGCATACACCATATGAGAAAAAACATACAGATGTTAAGAAATTCTTTGTTCTGGGGGATACTTTTCGTCTATTACTTCCTCATTCTATTTTTTTAATGGATAAAATATTTTAATATTATTTTTTATTCTATATTGACGTGTAATGTTGGTTAAGATTATAGTCAGTCTTCCTTTTGCTATCAAAATCATAGCACAGTAAACTGACTAAAACTCACATTTTTATTATTTTTTTCCATACTGAAGAGAAAAGCCTATGCTGAATCTGATTAAATTAAATCAAAACCAAAATAAATAAGAGGGAAAAATACTTACTCTATGATGCTAGACAACAGCCTCCATATAGTTTGAATTTAACCAATTTCTAAGTTCATTATTACAAAGCTTTAAATTCACTTTATATTTTATTTTACATGTGCTAACATTTTATTTCTCCTAGCTGGTTTGTATTGATAAGATTGGTGTCAGCTCTGTAAAGATGTAGGAAACTCAAAGGGTATGTGAATCCTGGGGCTGTAGAGATATCTGGTTTGAGTGAGAGTATTGGATGAGTAGTTTACTCACTAGTAAACAGAAACAAGAGATAGGAAAAGTAATAAGTAAATACACATAATGAATCAGGAGATAAGAGAGAGCACAACAAAGATAAGAGTTCCCATGCCACCAGTGGCTGAGCCACTGATGGAGTCACTCGAGTATCACCATGAAGAAGCTCAAACATAACTTTGATAGGAAGGGGGAAACTAGATTACCATGGGATTCATGGAAATGAATAAACTTTTTATGAGATATATCAGGGGCCTGGTGGATTATCCAAAACTTGGTAGGGGATGTTTTAAAAGGAATGTGGAAATGTGCAAAACAACTGTGGAGTGCTTAGAGGAAGAACCAAAAGCGGGGAAATGGAGGGAGAAATCTGGATCAGGGAGGAGCAATAGGGAAGTGGGCAGAGTGGAATAAAATATCACATTTAAGCAGGATGCTGACAGCACAGGGTTTTTTTGGCCAAGCGCTGTGCCAGTAATATTAAACTTGTAAAACTTACTAAACTTTATTCCTATTTTCTATGTGATTTAGCCCCAGTTTTCTGCGTGGTTTAGTTCACTATTGTTTGTGGGGGTATGTGAACTTCAGGGTGGACTAACTGGTGTGTAGGAGACCACACCTGAACGCAGGCTGCAGGGCAATACCTGCTCTGGCACGTGGAGCATGTCCTTCTCCTTCTCTGACTGTGGTGTTCCCTCTGCTGCTTCTCACCCTTTCTGTTCTGTCTGCTTCTGCCTGTCTGGCGTTTTCTGCCCTTTCTTAGACATATTTCCACTGAGGTGCCATCAGCTTGTCTGAGGGGCTCAGCCGTGTGCTGGGGTGTGTCCACTGGAATGGGCTGGACTCGGCTGTGTCCAGCACAGGGCAGCCACAGCCCCTCCTCCCTGAGGCTGTCCCTCAGCTCCAGCTGCCAGCACCTTGCTATGTATGGCCAGTAAATCTTCCTAGTTTATAGCAGCTAAATACAAATCTTATTCCTGGACTTAAATCAGATGCATCATGTATTGGAATAACTGATTGTCTAACACTATTTAAGGAAAGCTGTAAACTTTTAATTAAGATATACCATAAAAGCATGTCTAACATAACTTACATAGTGCTGCATGAAGTATAGAGGCATTTCAATATAATATTTAAAAGACTTATTCTGTGTTCAAATTTAAAAGAAGATTCATGAGTAAAGTAGTCATATTGTAAGATATAAATTATTTGTAAAGTACTATGTGATTTTATCCATAGAGACAAAAATGCTTTTACATGCTCGTGCTTGGGAATTTCCAGTTAAGAAGAGATGTAGCTATGCTCTCATTTCTCAAAAGTGAGAGCCTGACTGCTGTTATCTTTCCCCTTGTAGCTAGGGACAAAATCAAAACAAGGAGATGCTCAGCATATCCTGCTCCAAGTTCGCCTTTCTCCCAAAAGCAATTCACATTACTGTGTACCTCATGTCCAAGATAAAATACTGAGATGTCATGCGAAAAAAGAAAGTATTTTGATGCCAAAGACAAAGCATTTTCAAAGTCCTTTATGAGTGGTTAAGTAGGCAGTATCTCTTTTTGAGCTAACTAAAAAGTGAAGGGAGAAAGAAAGCATTTGTTTCCCAAAGGTAAGCACCTACCTGTAGCTACAAAGAACCATGAGATTATAGCTCCAGGTACAAAGCACTCTGGGATTTAGTTACTGAGCTATTCCATAGAAATTAAAAGGTTGGTTCACTTCATTACCTAAAAAAACCCAAAACACTACATTAATGCACTTGTGTAGCAAGAAGGAAATCTGCCTCCTGTGTCTCACCAGCCTCGGTTACAGCTCACCCCATCTAGGGCAGTGCCGTGGCTGCCCACACATGGATAGGTCCTCTGGGCTTCTCTTCAAGCTTTCTTTACCACTGCATTGCCAAGAGTGGAAAGAGTGGAGACCCTGTGTGGATACAAGCAGGCTTCATTCATCACTGGAATTTTAAGGTATATGAACTTCTTTTGCTCATTTCTATTGATGTAAAATAACCTTCTCACCACAGGCCATGGGGATGAAAAGGGAATATTTTCAGTAGTATACTTTTGCACATTTTTAAGGATATTTCTGAATACTATTACATTTAATATGCAAGAATTTATTTTCTTTTCTCATTTATTTCTAATGAAACTATCAAAAGAAAGGTTGTTACTTTTTCTTTTGAAGACAATTTTGCATTTTCTTGTATAATGTTATTAGGACATTATCTGTAAAGTAGTGTAAAAGTAAACATTATGCAGAGTTGCCAAATTACAGCAAAAAGGAAAAGTTTCTAAACCACTATTTTATGAGCCTACTTTTAAAAATTACTTTTTCTTGGGTGATAGAGAGCAATAGTGTAGAAATGTTCATTCAGTCCAAATTATTTTTAATACTCATCAATATTCCTTAAAAATGACAGGATTATCCATAACTTTGAAGTAAGTCAACATGATAAAAAAAGGAAGATTCACACACCTGGTTAAGGAATGTGTTCACTGAAACAGGATGCCTGCAAAATACATAAGAATCTGGAATTTTCTTTTTTAAGGCAATTGATAATTGATTAATATTTTAAACTGTGAATAAGAAAAGTGTATCTTCTGTATTTTATTTACATGTTTGCAACCTTTGAAATGATAAAATTATGAAAATAAGCATTAATGTCTCTAATATTAAAGCAGTAAGCAACCAAAAGCTAGGCCTTCCTCTTTCCACCTAATAAATGTGGCTCTCAATAATGACACCTCATAAATAAATGATGATTTTTGTGTTAAAAATTGTTATTTCCAGTCACTGATTCAAAACTGAGTATTACATGTTACAGGAGATTTTCACAGTCCTTAAGTGCACTGCTGGGATGCATTACCCTTGACATTCACCTGTCTAATTATTTGCTGGAGATGTACACAAACAGTCAAAATATTTGGGTCTGGGATTTAAATCAGTAGATTTTTTTAATATTTTAGCCTAAAATTGGCAATTTTTAATTTCTTAGCTGACATGCTTGATACAGTATGTCACCCCAGATTGCAATGGTGTGATATAGGAAAGTAATAAGGTAAGAGAGAGGTGATGCAACTTTTCTTTCCATTCCAAACAATGGCATGATCTTGGCTGACATCTCAAGTTGTACTTCCAGAATTTATTAAATGCTTTGGAAGACCCTTATGGCAGTGAACTTGAACACAAAATGTCAAATACATATAATTTCAAATTGTGCAGAAAATATATAAAGTCTGATCACTAAATATAATCTTTCTAAGGTGACTTAAAAAAGAAGCATATAATACTCTTGTCAGTCCAAGTACCTCCCAGCTATGTACATTTAACACCGATAAAACTTATGTGTAAGAGCAAAGCAGTTAATAACAGAATATGCAATGAAAAGATAATTAGAATGCCTACTAGTATAATGAAAGGTAACTTGAGAACTTTACAGCAAACTTAAGATCTTTAAAGCAAATTTTAATCCTTCATTAAAATGACATTTATTTGCTTTTTCTGATCTCTCTAGGCAAATAAATTATATTTATAATGATTTTGTTACATATAGCATGCATAATATAACACAGGAAAAAAATAATTTCTATTAAAGGAAAGGAAAAATCCATAGTAAAGCCTAAAAAAAAATATCGATTTAAATGTTTGTTTGTTTCATGGCTGTCATTAGACTGGATGGACATCTGCCTTATTTTAAAAGACTACTGCAAATGTGCAGTTACTGACTCCTTTTGTTTCTTGATTTGTAATTTGTCAGTCTTACATATTTTTCTGTTTGCTTTTATTTTATATTTGAGATCATTTAAGAATTATGTGTTCTCTCTCAAGACATGAACTGGCTTGCGCCAAGACTCCACCTTGATACAAAGTCATATCCATAGCAGAAGTTTCCAGATGCACTGAATTGACTGTCCATGTATGTTATCCTGTGTGCTGTGACACCAACATGCAAGACTTGGAGTATACAATTCTCCAAGAAAAGACAAGAATTTGTGCACTCCAGTCCTACTGAAGTCAGTGACTTTAGTGATTGGCTCCAGACCCTGTGGCTGTGAGACGAATGCAATGTATACATATTTCTTTATTCAAATCTGTTACACAGTGTCAGCAATATTTTATCTAAGTTCATTTTACTTTTTTAATCCACACTTAAAAGTGACTCATAATACAGATTAGCTATGTATCGATTTTAACCAAAGTTGAAAAAATTTGATGGAGTGTCCACTTGGCAGTACAATAGTAGACTATTCATGCCACAGTCAGGCAAATATTTATCTGCAAATATAAGTTCTCAGGAGAAAAGTTAGTAAGTGAGTTTTCAGTGTTTAACTCCTTTTCAACGCAGCTTTTCCTCCCCTTTCATTCTCCATAAATAGATTTTAATGCGAAACATTAATTTCTACATTTTGACAAATGTCTCTCCTTTCATCCTGCAGTTTTCTTTAGTTATAGCATAATTGTAATGTTCAGACAGCACTAAGAAATAGAATCTGGCTGAAAAATTGAGTAGTTAAATTGGAGATAACAAGTTCCTCTCTTACATAGGACAAAAATCTGAATAGATAGATGGATAAATAATGGATAAATTTGCCATTATTCAAGGATGGTTCCTCCACAGGTTAAGTACTGCAGTATTTTCTCTTTACAATATTAACTTGTTTATTGCCATCTCTTTATGACAATAAAATTGTCAGTTCTTTAATTTCAGCATATAGTGATATTTTATTGTTATACTTACTTTTCCCTGAGTAATGAGTCTAATTATGCAGATAGTATATGTATAGACCACTTGTGCATTTTAAAGGTTCAAGCTATTTCTTATTCTAGTACGTAGTATATTTTTTTTATTATATTGCATATAACTATTGTGTGGCCAATATAGAGTTATAACAGTGATTGTGTCCAGCAGGCTGGGGAAGGTTATCCTCCTTTGTTTACTTTGCCCTAATGAGGCCACATCTGAAGTATTGAGCGATCCCTGAACTCCCCAGTTCAAGAAAGACAAGGAACTACTGGAAAAGGTGATTTGTGTGACCGGAGCATCTCTCTCGGGAAAAAAGACTTGAGAGAGCTGGGCTCATTTAGCCTGAAGAAGAGACAACTGAGAGAGGATATTATCAATACTAAGAAGTATCTTAAGCATAGGTGTCAAGAAGGTGGAGCCAGGCTCTTTTCGTGGCACTCCTGCCCAGTGGCACGACAAGGGGCAAGAGGCACAAACAGAAACACTGGAAGTTCCATGTGAATATGAGGAAAAACCTCTATGTTGAGGGTGACAGAGCACTGGAACAGGCTGCCCATAGAGGTTGTAGAGTCTTGTCCTCTGGATATACAAAGCATGCCTGGATGTGTTTCCTTACAACCTGCTCTGGGTGAACCTGCTTTACCAGGGGGTTGGACTGGATGATCTCCTGAGACCACTTCCAGATGCAGCCATTCTGTCATTCTGTGATTCTGTGATAAATGTAGATCAGATTGTTGTCAATTGTAGTTTATTAGTCCTAGCGAGTCAATAACCTTGGGTAGTGTAAAACAAAAATCTCGTAGAAGAGCATGATAATAACAGTTTTACTTAGATTAAAAAGCTACACACTTTTAAAGGATTAGATGCTTCATGATATTTTGCACAGGTTATGCTTCTTAATTCCACTCTTTTGTGTAAAACAGTAACCAATTCTCTTTTTAGCTTCCTGTTCCTACTTTTAAATATCACTGAGCTCTTCAGCGTCTACTTACCTGCTGTTCTAAAATATCTGGAGTCAGTCTTGCTGTCAAGACTGTTCATGCATTTTATATTAATAGCCACTGAACAAAACCAGAAATGACCCTGGGACTCCCAAAACTAGTGAATAATTAATTTATTTTAAATAACTAATTAAAATAAAAAGTGAGAATCAGCAGAATGGATTTGCTTTTACTTACAGAAAAAGAAAATGAATAAGGATAAAATAGAGAAAATGCTAATACTAACGTCAGTTGGAGTAAGATAGGAACACATAAAAAACTATGCCCAGGAGACAGACTACTGGGAGAGGAACAGCTCATAAAAGCATTTTTTAAGTTGAAAGTATTCAGTACAAAAAGAAATAAAGGAGCAAATGTAAGTAATTAATCATTGCAGGGCCAACAGAAACACGAACATTACATTTAGCAAAACGTCATGAATGAAAAACCATATTAAAGTATATTTTGGGTCTATAAATAAAAGACAAATAAGAATGTGTTATAATCTGCAATGCAATATGAACAGATAATATAGATAAAACAGAATACATTTGATCTGAGCCAGTGTGGGGATTTGACTTTGGGTGGCCACCAGATGCACATAAAAATCCTCTATCACCCCCCTTCTCAGTAGGATGTGGAGGAAGAAAATAAAAATA